>OZ024747.1:7011630-7034130 GCA_964016885.1 Eledone cirrhosa
GATAAAAGTCACAGACTTTCCTCTGTGAGGAACAGTCAGATAAAATTTATTCAGTCTTTCCTCTTAGTCCGTAGAAATTAACTAGACAAATAATCATTTAAACGGAGCTAAGTCTAAAATGTAAGTTTGAAGAAAAAAAAATGCATATAAACTTTACCAAAGTTCTTCTAGTCCCGACTATCGATAGTTTCGCTCGTACTTTGTGGATATGTCCAGTCGTGGTATTATACATGAGGCTTCGAGCTTTTCAAGAGATTCCCTCAGTTAGGACTAAAGTTTCTAAAGTGATCGCCGCCAGTAACGAATTCGGTTGAGTAAACCTTAGGCGGTAAATAACTGCTCTTTCTAGCAATGAACCTACCTGCCATCAGGCCTACCCTTTACAAACCTTCGACCGCTAGCCACGTGATGTTTTTAACCCCTTTTGAATTCGTTACTGGCGGCGATCCCTTTAGAAACTTTAGTCTTTTAACTGTAATTTATAATTCCCAGCTCTCTCTTTTTTTTTTTTTTTTACAGTATACCACTGTTAAGTAAAAGATCATTGGTTCGATTACTGTTATTGCTGTTATGTGTTGACATAATCGTTCACCTCATCTTTAATCTTACGACACCACATTACGACCAACACAATAACGAAACATATTGTCGTCCACAGCAATATATGATATATATTAAGGTTCGTATTCAACTAAGTTAACCTTAACTTATCACACACACACTCACTTATACACACACACACGCAAACACACACACACGTACACACTCAAACACACACACACTCACTCAAACACACACTCACTTAAACACACACTCACTTAAACACACACACACCCACTCAAACGCACACGCACAAACACACAAACATACACACACACACACTCAAGCACACTCACACACACAAACACACATGCACTCAAACACGCACACTCAAACACACACACACACACACACACACACACACACACACACACACACACACACTCAAAAACACACATTCAAACACACACACACTCACTCAAACACACACACTCAAACACACACACACACAGACTCAAACACACACATACAACCTCAAACACATACACACACTCAAAAACATACACAGACCCCTTCAAACACACAAACACAAACTCAAAAACATACACATGCTCAAACACACACACACACACTCAAACACACACACACGTACATACACACACTCAAACGACCACACGTACATACACACACACTCAAACACAGACACGCACATACATACACATACACATACACACACTCACGCACATACTCAAACACACACTGAAACACACTCAAATACACACTCAAACACACACACGCACACACACGCACACACACACACAAACGCACATACTCAAACTCACTTAAAGACACATTCAAACACACATTCAAACACACACACTGAAACACACTCACACACACATACACGCACATAACCACACACGCACGCATACATGCATACACACACAAATACAAACACAGACACACATATATACACACATGTACCCACACTCGCACACATATATAAAGCATATAGATGTATACAAGCAAACATGAGAGCCTCTACGTGGTATTTCCATCTGTTAGAAATAACAACCAAATTCCTTACCGTAAAGAACACTGACTATACCAGTTTCCTATTTGACTATACCAATTCTTTTTTGCAATTCTTATCTAATATGAAACAAACTGAACTCTAGTCGCTCTCCGACAGGTTTGCGGTCGTACCCTTGGCAGTGGAGACTTCTGGTGACCTCGGCCCTAGGGCTACCTCCCTACTCATCACCATAGGCGCTGAGCTGGCCAGCCGCAGGTGTGAGCCTCGCGAGTTGGAATGACTCTTCCATCTCCCTCACCATTCTCCGTAGAAACGCCTTCTCCATTCTGTCCACCGGGGCTGTGGGGAGGCCAGCACGTGGGACCCCGTTTGCCAACTATACGGAGAGATGGGGAGGGCTAGAGAGATGGAGGCGATGACAGTGGGAGTCCGACTGACTGATTCCTGTAACATTCATTTGCAGTTGCCACATTATATACAACAGAAGCCTTATCTGACATCCAAAAGGCACAAACTTGTAACTTCATATGCCCAACTGAATGTCAACTTGATCGTGCCTCTAAAAGTATTGTTTACTTCTAAAGTATTGTTTACTGTATTGAAGTAACTGTTAATCATTTTAAAACAACATATTTATTACACAAGTACACATTCCCAAACCATCTTAAAATAGCGATATCAGTTTGTCTGATTACATATGGGTTTCTCCAAAATAGGGAAGTAGAATATGATATTAAAAGGAAACCATAGAAAACATCCAAGTGAGCTCTGTTCTCTCTTTCCATCAGAGGCATATGAGGTATTGTTCTCACATTCCCCCAACCTCAACAGAAAATCAGAACTAATTTCTAACTGTATACAAAGACCACAGTGTACGCTAAAATATTGTAAACTATTTATAAGATAACGAAAGATATAAACTGCTCATGTGAGTGTCTTTGCTTCACAAAAAATATTGTTATATATTTATACCCGTATAGTCATTTAGTTATATATTAAATTATTATGACTTTATAGTTCCAATGGAGATTAATTGCTTCTACTTTCGATACAAGGCCAGCAAATACCCAGTGCATTACTGGTACTTTATTTTATCGACCCCGTAAGGACGAAAGGCAAAGCTAACTTCGGCGGGATTTGAACTTAGATCTCAAAGGACCGTAACTCTATGCTGCAAAGCATGGCGTCCGACCCTCAGTTTTATCTATAAGTATGGAAATACAGAAAACGTCTGTGATGTTACCATATATGCACATATGGCAACGGATTAATGTGAACGAACTAGCGAGAGAATCTCAACCAGGTTGATCAATTTGCGAGAAATAGCAGCCAAATCTCCATCAAATCCCACTCTACTGTCTTTAAAAAAGAAGGGGTATATTAGATAATGTTGTTAGCTATACTTCTACAAAGACGGGATAGTTATGTCAGGAATGCTTTTGATTATAAGTTTGCTCGATCAGAGATAACCTGTACCAAAACACCACCATAATAAATTAGGAATCTATTAGCCTTTATAGTACACCAAAATGTTTGTTTTACAGGTTCATAAAACCGGAAGTTCAACAGTAATGAATATTCTTCAACGATTTGGATTAGCGCGGAATTTGAGCTTTATACTACCCAGAGTAAAGAACTACTTGGGCTATGGTAAATCATTGCCCTATCCACCAAATACACAGTATTTCAATTCTCAAATTTTAATACCACCGAACAACGAAGCATTTCATATTCTTTGTAACCACGTCGTGTATAACCATACAGCTTTTAACGCAACATTGTCCGGCCGCCATCTTGTCAATAAAGAAACTTCTAACTTAAAAAAGGTCAGAGAAGTTGGCAATAGAAAACCTCCTCTTTTGTTTGACTTCATTCCATTTCTAAAATATTACAAGAAAACTCACAGAAATGAAGAGAGTCTATGTTATCAGAATTTCGCTACAAGAAAATTGAATAAATTATGTCACAAAAGTCCAAATGGTCTGTCAGAAGTAAAGGATTATTTTTACTTTGCGTCGATTAGACAGCCTCTTCAGCAAGTCATTTCAGCCGTTGATTATTATAAGATTTTCCCAACAGTGTCTCATAATAATTTAATGGAAGCGATATTGAACAATCCACATCCTTACAGCCATAACCGTATGTCACTCGACCTTGGCTTAAACCGCAAAGATTTCTACAACAAATCACGTATTGATCAGTTTCTTACCAAAATTGATCAAGATTTTGATTTAATTTTGCTAATGGAATATTTTGACGAATCTTTGATTCTTCTACGCCGCTGGTTATGCTGGGAAATGTCAGATATATTATATATTAAGAAAAACGTTGGCCCACACAAACTGTCTGTTAGAATCAGTTATGAACAGCGGGAGCGTTTCCGGAATGGGTTCGCATTTGCAGACAGCAGACTTTATGAGTATTTTTACCAGAAATTCTGGTGGAAAGTTATGGAAGAAAGTTTCGACTTTTGGGATGAAGTTTTTCACTTCAAATCCGTTCTATCAATGGTTGATAGCTATTGTAATTCATTGCCACAAAATTTGACAGATTTGGTTTTAGACCTTTCAGCCACTGATAAGCAGGACTTAGATGATGTCAGTATTTTGAATATTTCCAGTTCAAAATGGAATTCACATTTCATCATTAATGTCACCACGTGTGCATACATGAAGACACCAGAGTTGGTTTTAATAAGTCATATTCGTAAATTGGAATATGGTATTCCTTAAGCTCACGAATTCTGCCACCGGTGAATGTACATAAATTCGCACACGCACATAAATGCGCACACACACGAGAGAGAGAGAGAGAGAGAGAGAGAGAGAGAGAGAGAGAGAGAGAGAGAGAGAGAGAGAGAGAGAGAGAGAGAGAGAGAGAGAGAGAGAGAGAGGGAGGGAGGGAGGGAGGGAGAGAGAGAGAGAGAGAGAGAGAGAGAGAGAGAGAGAGAGAGAGAGAGAGAGAGAGAGAATGTTTATTTATAAAATCCATTTCTTACTTTCACACTGTCGAAGTTTTGCCAGTTAGGATGAAATTAAGATCCAAATATTATCTTGTGTGTCCACGAAACATCCCCGATCAACAGCCGACAGCTATTCAGAGTCAGTAATTGTTTCTACTTTTGGCACAAGACCAGCAATTATCCCAGTGCATTACTGGTACTTTATTTTATCGACCCCCGTAAGGATGAAAGGCAAAGTTAACCTCGGCAGGATTTGAACTCAGACCGTAAAGGGACGTAATAAAGTACCAGTAATACACTGGGACAATTGCTGGTCTTGTGCCAAAAGTAGAAACAAATATTGACATCTACCGATATACAGACTTTGATTCCAGTGAATTTATCTATATGTTCTAAAATGGTTGTCGATGTCTATTTTCGATCTAAATGAACTCCGAAAAAGGCGAGACATAAAAACTGGATCGGAACTGGGTCTAAGTATCCCTGTTGTTGGCTTTCTCCCTTCCACTGACGTCTGCCAATCTTATACTTACAGTTACTTTCAAAAAAGGGGACTTCAACCGTGACATTTTCACACCTGTAGAGTCCACACTGTAAATGTGGTTGGTGTTAGGAAGGACAACCAGCTGTAAAAAACCTGCCAGAGACACTTCCGTACGAGCGAGACACGGTCTCCCGACCATTCCCGCATCAAATGGAACAAAACCGTCTAACCTATGTTAGCGTAGAAGATGGACGTTAAACGATGATGATGATGATGATGATGATGATAATGATGATCATAGAGGACGGTTAAATGCATCAATCATCCACAAGGAAACACCAATATCAAGGTTTAAAGTGTTTTTAATGTTCACTTTATCCTTATATCACTTAAACCTCATATCACCGCATCGGAGCTCCTACTGGACGTCTTCCTTCATGCAATTATCCGTAGGGAGGTAGTGGTTTGTACTTTGCGAAGGTTTTTAGAACCTTGTGTTTGTAATTAAATACCCTATAGTGCACTTCTGCTGCTGTCACCACCACCAAAGCATTCCCGTAGACAATGGCCAGCAATACCTTGTAGTGACCTACATTCCGCGGGCTCACATACATTCTCTATGCGTGATTTGGCTCAGTTCAGCCAATCAGCGCCAGTAGAAGAGGATGTATCCCTACGCGCCCTGAGGAAGAAATTCCCCGCGAAGATTTGAAGAATCTTCCTCTTGTACCGGAAACTTCAAGCCAGCAACACGCATAATGTAACGGTGAGATATTGCACCCTAGCCTCGCCGGCTTAACGGCGCAATGGCATATTCCCTTTTGTAACCTCTTTTTATCTGTAACTTCAACCATATAAGTTAACAAACATTGTTTGTGCTACATCAAAAATATAATCCATGCTGCTGGAATTGGCGACCTGACGAAAGGAATATTGTAAATAGATGGTAAATAGATCGAGGGACCTTCCCTCACGTCTATGTCGACAAGATAATCCAACGAGGATACTATCACTTACCACACTGGCAACTAACGAACTTTCATTCTACTACCTGCTAAGTAACGACACTTTCAACCCTGCTAAAGTGGTGACCGACGTAAGAATTTAACGCAGCCCTTCTTTTTCATTCAGTTGAACTTTTATTGCCACGTTGCCAACCTTTTTCGCAACTTGCGAAAATACAATATATTCCTTTCAAAATATTTTTGAAAAATTGGCAGTATTTCAAGAAATTTCAAGATGGCTACCGACAAGTCCTAACTACACTCGACAACAACAACGACAGCAGCAGCGACAGCGTTGTTTAACCACTGACCAATACAGGGAACAGCGAGTGGCAGCTTCATAGCCTTACCGACGCAAACCACCACACATCGGAAATTTCAAAACGGCTTGTAGCTTTACCGACGCAACCACCATACCTTCTGTCTCGTTACCACAGGGACTCGAGAAATTGAGACAGTAGTTTTCTCACCATTATGGCGTCAGACGTGGCTGCTATGTTTGGTGACTGCTACTCTACAGAAGATTCTTTGACTTTGCTTTAACAATAAGCAACACAACCTTATGCCACACAAGATGGCCACGAAAACTCTCAAAAACACCATACATCTAACCCCTAACGGCATTAACAAACTTCTTTTTCAGTTTTCAGATAGAACTAGTGTCTGTACACCGGTGATGTGTGAACTATTTGACTTTGAAAAACTTTGAACTTATTGAGCAATTTCTCTGCTCCCTTAGATTGACTTTGAATTATCAGTTTGTTACATTCACATATTTCTTTGTAGGATGCATTTACTTGTTTTGTGCTCTTTTGCCATTTGCTTGCTCATGGTTTTTGTTCATTCACATTCTTTGCTGTTTTACATGCCTGCATATGCACACATTTTTTTATCACACACCAACATGTTGTTCTTGGTATATGTTCTTCAAACGTAATATTCTGCGAGTCCCTTTTCACCTGGTCGAGGTGCTGTCACATGCTAGCAGCTCACAGAGCTTAATCCACTGGATTCAAACAGGCACCGCAACACGAGAATACTAATTGCAGCTGAACTCAAACAGCTTCGCATCTCGTTGCACACTGATCGTCCATGACGGCCATCCGTCTTGTTGTTTTTGCCCGACTCGCTGGGAAAGCAACAAATTGAACTGGACTTGTCAGCGTTTCGGCCACTTCTGTGGATTCGCCCGAATTATGGAATTTACACTGCAACCCACCTACAGATTAAACTTGCCTTTTTTTCTTTACAAAGCAACCAGCCATTTTTTCCTGGCTCCCTAGCACATTCGGCAATACATCTGGGAGGCCAACATTTTCTCGCCTACCCATCATCTTCTTGCCAGCACTGGTGAACTACCATAATAGCTTCGTCCACAGCTACTGGTGCAGCACTTGCCATTGACATTTAATGCAAGAACAGCAACTTCGCCCATGTCAGACTTTATCCGTTTTTGTTAGACCTTTGGCGGTCACGTATAAACAACAAAACAACTGGTCATTTGACACAGCGGCTCAACACGGCCCGTAGCGCCTCATTTTTTTTCTTGCATGCAGCCTTCTGCTCAATTATTTTGTCACTGATGTGCTCTTTCGGCATTTGTTCTTGCTGATTTAATAATCTGTATCGACTACCGTCTAGAAAGGGGGTATTGTAGTGACCTACATTCCGCGGGCTCACATACATTCTCTATGCGTGATTTGGCTCAGTTCAGCCAATCAGCGCCAGTAGAAGAGGATGTATCCCTACGCGCCCTGAGGAAGAAATTCCCCGCGAAGATTTGAAGAATCTTCCTCTTGTACCGGAAACTTCAAGCCAGCAACACGCATAATGTAACGGTGAGATATTGCACCCTAGCCTCGCCGGCTTAACGGCGCAATGGCACATTCCCTTTTGTAACCTATTTTTATCTGTAACTTCAACCATATAAGTTAACAAACATTGTTTGTACTACATCAAAAATAAACATACATTTCATCTCTAATTACTGCTGTTGAAATCATTATTATGTTACTCGTGTCTCAATAACATCTATAATCCATGCTGCTGGAATTGGCGACCTGACGAAAGGAATATTGTAAATAGATGGTAAATAGATCGAGGGACCTTCCCTCACGTCTATGTCAACAAGATAATCCAACGAGGATACTATCACTTACCACACTGGCAACTAATGACCCTTCAATCATCTATCCTGTTAAAGTGGGGAACACGACTACTCTATAACTAATACTGCTAAAACCTGCTGCAACAGCCCCTCCCGCCCCTCTCGTGGTTTCTGATTTAGGCTCAAGGCCAACAATTTTGGGGAAGGAGAAAGTCGAATTATCCGTATATAAGTATCTTCGACAGTCAATGATCCAACATTCTTTGACCATAGCCAACACATTGTAGTTGGTAGTACATTGTATTTATCTGTTAAATCATTGTGGCTCAGCCACAATGATTTAACAGATAAAAATAATTAATTATTAACAACAATCGTCTGAACGATAAAAATATTTATTTACCCTTAAAATGAATTTTGATGTTTCCCACGGAATAAGAATTTTTTAAAATCCGGGCATGTGATTTCTGCTTGCGGCAGTGTTCTTTAAAACAATATACACTAATTATTTTACATAATATTTCTGTTGTTGAATAAGTGGAAGGGCGGTGGATTGGCAGAATCGGTAGAGCGTCGGATGAAATGAAATGCTCAGCATAATTTAGTTAAGACTTTCTACGTTCTGAGTTCAAATCCCGCCGAAGTCAGTTTTGCCTTTCGTTCTTCCGCGGTCGATAAAATAAAGTACTAGTAAAGAACTGGAGTCGATGTAATTTGAGGGCGTCCCTAGGTAATTTCATTCGTCCATTAATGTCTTTGTTGCTTGGTGCACTTTAACTTTATCATTAATTAGCTAAAAAGAGTGACTGTTTGGCAAAACGAAACGAAAAATAATGTAAAGTTGAAGATAGCACATACCATTATTAAAAGTGCAATGTCAGAATTGTAAGGAAAATTTACAGAAGATATTCAAATCTTTCAAAATAATATCTATTTCTTTTGATGAGACATAACGTCAGTTTCGTGTAAAACTAAGGTATTATATTTCATGGAAAATGTTTAATCTTGGAGCAGGATATAAGTGATGGAATTGACAAAAGTATGCTGTAGGATATAAGGGATGGAATTGACAAACGTATGCTTTTATAGCAAAGTCTGTGCTAATGTATTTGATATATTAGAGCAAGAGATTTCAATTAATTTAAACCACACTCGGAAAGAAGAGAAAATAAACTGTAGCTATTTTATGAGAATATTAAAGATATTAAGATGAATGGGGAATGGGGAAACATACGAAACAGAAGAAAAATAGATTGAACTTTAGAAGAAGAAAAAATGAACAACAAGAGGCAGGCTCTGATGTATTCTGTAACTAATCCAGGCTCTGCTGCACTTCGGGCCGTGGAGGGTAAACTCTCCCAATATCGGTCGCTCTCCGACAGGTTTGTGGTCGAGCCCGTAGCAGTGGAGATTTCTAGTGTCCTTGGCCCTAGGGCCACCCTTCTTCCTACTAACCACCATTGGCACAGAGTTGGTTACCCGCAGATGTGAGACTCGTGAGCTGGAATGGCTCTTCCAACGCGTTTCCCTCCTCATCTTCCGGGGAAACGCCTTCTCTATTCTGTCCGCCGAGGCTGCGGGGCGGCCAGTGATAGACGAGGAGAGTGGGAAAGACGGAGGTAGTGACAGTGGGAGCTTGGTTCCTTTGTGTTCGGACTTGGTGTATATGTATATATATTTATTTACCGCACCACATGCTGCATACATATACAGATCTCAGGCTGTTAATTGAAAAAGTAGAAATGATGTTCTCTGATATATCTTCCACCGCTTGTTCTCGAAAGTATGGCAGCGGAGACAAAAGAGAAATCAAAATTGAAAATAAATTGCTGTTTGGATTTATCTAGATGAAGAAAAACAAAAAAAACAACAAAAAAAAAACAAAACACAAAGACGAATTCGATCTCTGTGATTTGTTTTGGGTGGATTTCTCGCTACTTCTTCAGATTTGTTATTGAGGTTTCTTTGCTGTTCTTCCTTTTCATCTTGAACCACAAGCAACGACACAGTCATGTTTTACGAAGGATGATAAATTACCATTTAAATAAAGTTGGAAATACAATTACTGAAACTAAACCTGATGAAAATGTTGAGCAAAGAATATTATTTTGAGACTTTAATGTTTTCCAGTGTTTTCTCTCTTCCACCTTCTCTCGTCTGGTAACGACTTATTTGGAGATTAAGATCACCCTTTTTTGTTGAAAATCACAATTTGGTTCGGACAAAATTTTGGATGCTATAAGCCGTCCTGAAGTTAAAAGGCTAAAAATCAAAAAAGCTTATCGTAATTGTTTTACGTTCAAACGAAACAGCTCTATTCTTCGTCAAATCAGTCTGATGGTTAAGTTTTATAGATGGTCAATTGATATGTTCGACTGTTTGACACTTCTCATTTGCAATAGCTTTGTTATATCTTAGAATGAACTGCCACACACAATACATAAATATTTCTAATTTAGGCATAAGACCAACAATTTGTGGGAAGGAGAAAGACGATTATATCAACCTCAGTGTTTGACTGGTACTTTATTTATCGACCTGGGAAGGATGAAAGGCAAAGTTGAATTCAGAAAAAAAAGCGCCGGAAGAAATACTGTGAAGTATTTGCCTGACGCTCTAACGACTCTGCCAATCCACTGCCCTTCCCACACACATAGTAAAAATAAATATGTCTCTATACAAGACTCAACTGCAGTTAACTCGAAAAGAAATTTACAGCAGTTACCACCAAGTCGAGTCTATTTAGTGAAGATATACATATATACAAACATATGGATGTGAATATTGTTGTTATTGTTGTTGCTTAGTCTTAAGTCACCTCTGATCGAACATTCCTCTAATCCGAAACGTTGAAAGCTTGACAACCTTGAAAACAATCACCAGAGGAGACAAACAACAATTTGGAGACTGAAACAAACAAGAAATAGAAGTGAACAAACAGGAAAAGTCGAATGGTTGATGGATTAACACCTACATATTCGTACATAACAATAACAGTAACTGGATCTCGGTCGTTTTCGATGATGAGCATTACAGTTCTTCAATTAAGTGACTAGCCGGCTCATTGAATTGTAAGTAATGTATGTGACAAGGCTGACTGTTTGAATTACAGGCACAACACATTAGATGGACTTCCAGACATTTTCTGTCTATCCAGTTTCACTCACAAGGCTTTGGTTGACTCGATGCCATCCAGTGTGTGTGTTGCATGTGTGTGTGTGTCTGTATGTATAACTGTATGTGTGTGTGTGTGTTGCATGTGTGTGTGTGTATGTGTGTGTAAGTGTGTGTGTTGCATGTGTGTGTGTGTATGTGGCAGGAGGTCTATTATATTGAACAAGTCAACCGGCTATATATAATCCCTCTCAGTGGTTCGTGATGTATGTGTTAATTGGTGGATTAGCAGTATCGGTAGAGTGCCGGACGCCATGCTTTGCAGCATAGAGTTACGCCCCTTTATGGTCTGAGTTCAAATCCCGACTGGTATAGGTGGTTTACATATCATGTTTAATTTACTAATTTATGCACGTTACATATTATGGTATATTGTCAAGACATATAACATACCTTGGTTTCGGCGAAATTTTCGCTGCGGCATAGTTTACCATTCAGAAAATGGATTTTTGCTTGAAATGAATATTCGTCTTCTGATGCGCTTCCATAGTTTAAACAACTGTTGTCTCAGAATGTTCAGTTGTACTCGGTTTTCTAAGTACCATCTTTAGATATGGACGCTTGTGACCGCAAAACGCTTTCCTAATTAGAAACACGGCTGCTTGGTGACTGACACAGCGAATATCTTCATCATCAATGGAAATCAATGTCATCCCAGGCTGAAAAACACAAATATGAGTATGTATACAACTAAAGTATGACTGACTACAAATATTTAAACCTGATGATGTCATCGAATTGTAGTTCAGATTGATATATATTCAATATGTACTTGAAAATGAATCGAATATTCTTATTATTATAAACTCACAAATACATTTATATATCCAGCGATGTGATAGCGAGAAACCAAATTTTGTTTATATATTCAGACGCACACACACATATATTTACATATATATATATATATATATATATATATATATATATATATATATATATATATATATATATATATATATATATATATATATATATACAATATATTAATAAATGGAAACTATATTTATAAAACCATATTTATTTTATTATACATATTTCAAGGGTAACCAAGGCAAATTATGGTGCACTTTCATCAGATAAAATACAGATTTGTTTTATAAATAAATATTGACATACACTACTGTTGAGTGCTTTATATAAGTTATAACATTTTTTAGATTAAATATAACCTCTGCACACACACACACACACACACACACACACACACACACACACACACACACACACACACACACACACACACACACACACACACACACACACACACACACACATATATAAAATAATAATAAATTTGTCCATCGACTTTCGTCAAATCGGACCGAGGAAATAATGTTTCCGTTGGTCTTTCCAATTGCTATCTATCGGTCGCAACTCTAGGTAGCCACGTGAAATAAAGTGTCTTGCTCAAGGACATAACACATCGCCTGGTCCAGGAATCGAACTGACAAATTCACGATTGCGAATCCAGTTCACATTTGGTAGGTCAGGCGTGATGATCACGCCTGACCTACCAAATATGCGACGGTAGCTAGTTAAGCTCTATGCGTATAAGCAGAGCAGAAATATTAATGAAAAAGAACAAAGGAACTATTATGACATTATAACAAGTTTATTGCCGACAGCCGCTTCGTCCGACCATATGGTGGGACTTTTCAAGGCATATAACAGGTGATTGTAAGTTCAATGTGAACTTACAATCACCTGTTATATGCCTTGAAAAGTCCCACCATATGGTCGGACGAAACGGCTGTCGGCAATAAACTTGTTATAATGTCATAATAGTTCCTTTGTTCTTTTTCATTAATATATATATGTATGTATATATATATATATATATATATATATATATATATATATATATATATATATATATATACAAGGGCGGTGCCCCAGCATGGCCTCAGCCGGATGGCTGAAACAGGTAAAAGAGTAAAAGAGTATATATATATATATATACATACATACATACATACATACATACATACATACACACACATATATATATATATATATATATATATATATATATATATATATATATATATATATATATATATAATACATACATACATACATACATACATACATACATACATACATACATACATATATATATATATATATATATATATATATATATATATATATATATATATATATATATATACAATATGTATGGAAATTTTGTATTTCTAAAGAAATACGGTTTTAGGAAGCCGTAGCTATGCTAACACCGAGCTCATGCCCTCTGGTGGTGTCCAACAAAAAACCGTATTTCTTTAGAAATACGAAATATCTCTACTTATTGTATAAAGCTATGCTTGAAGCGAAATCTTATTTCTTTTATATATATATATATATATATATATATATATATATATATATATATATATATATATATATATATATATATACATATTTATCACATAAATACATGTGTATGTTTGTATGATGTATGTATCTATGTATATATGTATGTATCTAGCACCCGTTTTGAGAACCTTTGGTTTAGGCCATAGCTCAGCAAAGGAAAAGAATACTTACTACAATCCTCTGAGTTCGTGCTGCAGCACCTCCTGGGTGGACACTTTCTATTAAAACAGGGTTTTGTGGATCGGATCCTCGAGTAACGCTTATTCCTGAAATGGCAACAATTGTTCATCATTATTCGTGATAGATAACGGTTTATGTATACGTGTTTATGTGTTTATATATATATATATATAATATATATATATATATATATATATATATATATATATATATATATATATATATATATATATATATATATATATATATAAGCAAATGAATGAATGAAGGAGTTACAAGCCGTTAAAACAAGTTCTTTATATAACTCTTACACATGTTTCGCCCGCAGGGATTCCTCAGAGAAATAATTGCTTATATATATATATATATATATATATATATATATATATATATATATATATATATATATATATATATATATATATATATATATATATATATAAAGAGTCGACGTCAGTGTTGCGGCATATGTACAAACTTTATTTGCATATTACAATTGTTTCGATATCGATCATCTCAGGGTACAATCAAGGTGACGGGATCCGATTCTTTTTCGACATCTTGTCAGATATGCAAGCTTATATGAGCAAAGACACATCTTATATATATCTTTGAGGCAATTGTGTGCATAAAACACAGTTGTTTGAGTTGCAGCCGAACCCTCTTGTTCTAGACCAGATTAACGGAAAGACAGGGAGATACCTTAAAGGAAATATACATTGATAGTGATATACACCAAAGGAAATATGGGTAAAATTCCGTTATAACGAATACAATTATAACGAATTTTTCCGTATAACGAAATTTTTTTCAATCTCCGACCTTACGCTCGATGTGTTAAGTCGATCTCGTTATAAAGTATTTTTTATTACAACGAATTTTTTTATAACCCGTGAATTTCGTTATAACGAAATTTCACTGTATACGTGGAAAAATTAAAAAGAAAAATGATATTCTGATGAACAGATTTTCTCTTGTGGTGTTTGGAAGAGGCTTACCCAATGTCGGGTTGTTCTTAGACACATAGACTGTTATCAGCGTCTCCAATTCATCATCGTTATTACTGTTAAATAGAAGCAGAAGAATGTATTTATTACAATAGAGGAGTCTTAACTTGAACTGTTTACAAGGCTACAATGAAATATATACAGTCTAATGGAGCCCACATTAAAGAAAATATATTTATTAAACACATTTCAAATATATACCTAATCTTAAAATCGCTAGCCGTTTGCAAACAAACCGTGCTTTGTGTCTCCCTATATATATATATATATACATTAGCAGAAAACCACCCTTAGTTATATATATATATATATATATATATATATATATATATATATATATATATATATATATATATATACATATATATATCAGACAAAGCGAGTGCTAAGCTCTGATGATTACCAGCAGTATGAAACATCTATCAGCTTATCTCCCTTTGTTTGTTGAAAAAAGAAGTAAGTGACATAGTCACTACTTTAAAATAATAGCGCAAGGTCTTCAAAATGCTTTTAATTAAGCATACAGTATATTACCAAATATACTATATATACATTCATATATATATATATATATATATATATATATATATATATATATATATATATATATATATATATATATATAGGAAAATGTTCAAGACCCCGACGGCAGAGCTCAAGCCGTTTCGCCGGCTATTTCTGGACTATTTTTAGTCCAGTATTGAGTATTCTGGTGCGTTACGGTTCACCTGGTTCCTTACCACACTTCCTTCGTTATATATATATACATGGGTGTCGTGTTGGTGTGATGGTAACACATTGGTCTGACAGACCAAAGATGTGGGTTCGTTTCCCATGTATGTCAATACTCATCCTTTTTTTTTCCCATTCAGAGGTTTTTTTTTTATAATCCCAACTAACAGACTAATTCTATGTAGTCAAATACGGCGTAAGCACATGTTACTACCTAATATTGGGTCGTCAAGTATGAAATTTGTAGACATTTGTTTTTTTTTCCTACAAATTTCCTACTTGACGACCCAATATGTGTGTGTGTATTTCTTTATATTTCTTCGCTGGAGGTATCTTTCACAACGAACATTAATTTAATTTTACCGAAAGGTCCAGCTTGGAGATCTAAAAGAGAAAAAGACTCACTCTAGAAAATAGTAAGCTAAGATTCACTCTTATTCACTCATCTGTTTCATCTCATTTAATCTCATCCTCTAACCTTATACTCCATTTCAGATATACTTCGAAGAACTCCTGACATATCTGAATTGAGGTGGTAATGAGACAACATTGTCCCAAGATATGGTCCGAACGTGGAAGAGCCGAACTCCCACTGTCATCGCCTCCATCTCTCTCGCCCTCTCCATCTCTTTGTATGGTGAGCAAATGGGGTCTCACGTGCTGGCCGCCCCACAGCTCCGGTGAACAGAATGGAGAAGGTGTTTCCTCGGAGGATGGTAAGGGAGATGCGCTGGAAGAGCCATTCCATCTCGCGAGGCTCACACCTGCGGCTGGCCAGCTCGGCGCCTATGGTGGTAAGTAGGGAGGTAGCCCTAAGGCCAAAGACACGACTGCGAACCTGTCGGAGAACACTTTGATCTAAGTTTGCTAAAGACATTGATATTGCCCACGATTAATCTATATTGAAGAGATATAAATACTGTAACATGTTTATACACACAATAAAAAATAACTAATTACTCCCAATAATAATTACTTCTATGTTTTGGTACGGGGTCAGCAATTTAGAAGGAAGTGGAAAGTCGATTAAACCGACTCCAGTGTGTTACTGGTACTTTATTTTATCGACCCTGTTAAGATGAAAGGCAAAGCTAACTTTAACGGGATTTGAATTCTGAACGTAAAGGGCCGTAACTATATGCCGCAAAACATGTTCGATGCTCTACCGATACTGTTAACCCACCGCCATTTTACTACGAATAATGGTTGTTGATTTAGGCACAAGGCCAAACATTTTTTGTGGGGAGAGAAAAGTCGATTAAATCGAACCTAGTGCATTACTGGTGCTTTATTTTATCGACCTCATAAGTAGGAAAAGCAAAGCTAACCTCGATGGTATTTCGACTCCGAACATAAAGGGCCGTAACTCTATGCCGCAAAGCATTTTACTCCCAATAATGATTTCTAGTATAGGCACAAGGCCAGTAATTTGGGGGGAGGGGAAAGTCGATTAAATCGACACCAGTGCGTAACTGGTACTTTATTTTATCGACCCCGTAAGGATGAAAGGCAAAGTTAACCTCGGCAGGACTTGAACTCAGAATGTAAAGGGACGTATCTCTATGCCGCAAAACATTTTACTCCCAATAATAATAATAATAATATAATTGTTTCTAATTTTGGCACAAGGCCAGCAATTATCCCAGTACATTACTGGTACTTTATTTTATCGACCCCGTAAGGATGAAAGGCAAAGTTAACTTCGACGGGATTTGAACTCAGAACGTAAAAGGCCACAACTCTATGCTGTATATAATACATACCATTTATAATGTTTCGGCCTCACTTTTTTCATCTGTTCTGACATTTGCAGTTGTAGTTCAAGTTGTCTTCTCCTGAACTGTACCTCTCTCAGTAATGGCTGATCCACTGAAATAATAGATGAGAACAATAGATGAGAAATGTCGGTTCAGTGTAGTCATGGCATTTATGAAAGATTCGTTGTTGTTATTGTGCAGCCTTTCATTAATACTGATGGAAAACAGACACGAAGGAAAGCGTTCCAGTCGTGATAAACTTATATTTTCATAGGACACATTGCCCGCGAGACCACACTATCCAATGTGTTATATTTTCTCATGTACGGTGTGTATTGAGGGAGATTTAGTTGCTATTTCTAGCAGCTCAGGTAACTGTGGAGAAGCTCTTTCCTGGTAAAATCCAGTAGAGATGTGATTTGAGGAAGATATTTCATACAGAGGTACCCTCATTGTGGTTTTGTTGTTATTTAGATCCAAGTTAGCTGTGATCAAACCATTTGTATTAAGAGGATTTTCAGTACTTGGAGGGAAAGACACGTTTGACGTCCACACCATAATCAATAAACATGATAGGCCAGAGGAAATGTTGCACCTCTCAGAGAAAGAGAGAGAGGGGAAGGATATATAACAAAGAAATTGTGGTAAGGAACCAGGTGGGTCATAACACACCAGAGTACTCAATACTTAGGGTAGCAGAGTGGGTAATAGGAAGAGTCAGGACCCCGACGGCTGAGCTCCGGCCGTTTCAACAGCTAGATCCGAACTAAACGAGTAGTATGGTTTAGTAGACCTTACTACTGGCTTAGTTCGGATTTAGCTGTCAAAACAGCCGGAGCTCAGCCGTCGGGGTCCTGAATCGTTTCATATATATATATATATATATATATATATATATATATAGAGAGAGAGAGAGAGAGAGAGACATCAATGGGTTTATTTACCGTTACCACAGTCTAGCAGCTGTCTTTTTGATTCTGTCTCCCCGAATTCTGTGTTCTGATGAGACGCCAGGACAGTGTCAAACTGGTCGACATCAAATGGTGACACTGCTTCACTGAAAGATATTGCAAATATCTAGGTAACAAGACATAATAGGTACTATGTATAATATGGTAGGTACTATGTATAATATGGTAGGTGCTATGTATAATATGGTAGGTACAATGTATAATATGGTAGGTACAATGTATAATATGGTAGGTACAATGTATAATATGGTAGGTGCTATGTATAATATGGTAGGTACTATGTATAATATGGTAGGTGCTATGTATAATATGGTAGGTGCTATGTATAATATGGTAGGTGCTATGTATAATATGGTAGGTGCTATGTATAATATGGTAGGTACAATGTATAATATGATAGGTACTATGTATAATATGATAGGTACTATGTATAATATGGTAGGTGCTATGTATAATATGGTAGGTACAATGTATAATATGATAGGTACAATGTATAATATGATAGGTGCTATGTATAATATGGTAGGTACAATGTATAATATGGTAGGTACAATGTATAATATGGTAGGTGCTATGTATAATATGGTAGGTACTATGTATAATATGGTAGGTGCTATGTATAATATGGTAGGTACAATGTATAATATGGTAGGTACAATGTATAATATGGTAGGTACAATGTATAATATGGTAGGTGCTATGTATAATATGGTAGGTACTATGTATAATATGGTAGGTGCTATGTATAATATGGTAGGTACTATGTATAATATGGTAGGTGCTATGTATAATATGGTAGGTGCTATGTATAATATGGTAGGTGCTATGTATAATATGGTAGGTGCTATGTATAATATGGTAGGTACTATGTATAATATGATAGGTACTATGTATAATATGGTAGGTGCTATGTATAATATGGTAGGTACAATGTATAATATGATAGGTACTATGTATAATATGGTAGGTACTATGTATAATATGGTAGGTAGTATGTATAATATGGTAGGTGCTATGTATAATATGGTAGGTGCTATGTATAATATGATAGGTACTATGTATAATATGGTAGGTACTATGTATAATATGGTAGGTGCTATGTATAATATGGTAGGTGCTATGTATAATATGGTAGGTGCTATGTATAATATGGTAGGTACTATGTATAATATGGTAGGTACTATGTATAATATGATAGGTACTATGTATAATATGGTAGGTACTATGTATAATATGGTAGGTACTATGTATAATATGATAGGTACTATGTATAATATGGTAGGTGCTATGTATAATATATATATATATATATATATATATATATATATATATTTGGAAGATCACTGATGAAGGACTAATTTTATTCATATGTAACCCATGTGCAACCACGCAGCACGCCATTTTTCTTATATTTATATTTTTTCCTCAGCTGCGACCTGTTTGTTTCTTTCTTACTGCTTCCCCTCTCTCTGTATCTCTCACCTTCTTTTTACCCCCTCTGCCAGTCACACTTTCTCTCTCAGCTGGCCTCTTCCTCACACTTCCACTCACTCACTCTCTGCTTCTCCCCCTCTCTCACTTCCTCCTGTTTGACCTGTGAGAAATCCTTTTCTGGCTCACATCTCACCCATGTCGGATGGTCTGTATCTCTCGTCCATGATTTCACCAAGCTTAAGCTTATAGATATCATGTACTTGTCTCTTCCTATCTTTCCGTTGCATTACCATCTTTGTTTATTTTACTTGTCCCAATAACTTTCTTTAGTTATTGCTCGTACCAACTAGAGGTATATGATTTTTAAAGCGATGAAATACCAATGAAGGTTGGAAGATCACTGATGAAGGACTAATTTTATTCATATGTAACCCATGTGCAACCACGCAGCACTCCATTTTTCTTTATACGTTTATACCTCATTACACAATGCTTCAAGTGAACTATAACTTCCTCCATATATATATATGGAGGAAGTTATAAGCGCCAGAAGATTGACAAGTCGACCCTAAATATTACTAATACTTCTAGGAAAGCCATGACAGACACCACACCTTTTAAACTTTGAATTTGAAAGTAGGTTTATAATGATCAATTTTCATTATACTTTTGTAACCGTCTCGGTGGCCTAGTTGGAGGAATCATAGACGGTGGTGATCCTGGTCTGAAGTTCGATCCCGGTCGGGAGTAGGTTTCCCAGTAGACCTTTTCATTTTTTTTTATGGGATGTAAAATAAAAACTGAAAAAGATTACATGTACCTCTTGACCAGGACTGAGCTCAAGGCTAGGATCTCCACCGTCTCTAGTACCTACCGCTAGGCCACTGAAACAACTGCAAACATCGACTGAAAATTCATACTTATAAACCTACTTTCAAAATTTTCAATACAAAATGATGTGGTGTCGTTCATGTCTTTCTTAACGTTATTGCTCCTACTTAAGGTCGACTTCTAAATCATTTGGGTGTTCCATAAACTACACCATCGTTTCGTTTCTCATCTATTTAGACTATATTTTAACCTGTAATCCATGTTTCATTTCTGTTGCACCTTATTTCTCCCCCCACCATATCTCTTTATCTCTGTGATATTTGAATTGACTATGATTTGGGCTTACTTTATTCATATATATATGTTTTTGCATGTCAGTTAGATTCAAACTTTGAGAAATATATAGAGAGAACAATTATCTAAACTATTCTGTGGCATAAATAGAATCAAACGATGTTTATGAAAAAAAACACACACACTTACCGTATTTGACGGAATAGTTGGCGTTTCTGGGTTGTATTTAGAATACTATACATCTGACTTACTAACAATTCAACATCATTGTTTTTGGAATACTGAAATAGTTTGAAAAGTGGTATCATAACTATGTAAGGAAGGACAGAGATCTATAATCGAAGACTAATCTATGATGAGACAATAATCCCGACCAAAATCTGAGAAACCAATGGGGTTTCTCTGAAGGGACTTTGGAGTAACGTTACTCGATAGAGTGAGTCGTCGTCGTTGTTGTCGTTGTCGTTGTTGTCGTTGTTGTCGTTGTCATCGTTGATATTGTTGTCGTTGTCGTTGTTGTCGTTGTTGTCATCGTCGTTGTTGTCGTTGTTGTCGTTGTTGTCATCGTCGTTGTTGTCATCGTCGTTGTCGTTGTTGTCGTTGTCATCGTTGATATTGTTGTCATCCTCGTTGTTGTCATCGTCGTTGTTGTCGTTGTCGTTGTTGTCGTTGTTGTCATCCTCGTTGTTGTCATCGTCGTTGTTGTCGTTGTCGTTGTTGTCGTTGTTGTCATCCTCGTTGTTGTCATCGTCGTTGTTGTCGTTGTCGTTGTTGTTGTTGTGAGCCTTGTCTCAGATCTTCATCTAAGTTCGTGTCAGTAAAACAATTTATCACGTGACTTACTTCATGCATGAAATGCATCACTAACTTCATCTCTTCGGCGTTCAATAATATGGCTGCCATTTTCTCGAGTATATTAAAAGGGCTTTCCTTCGTTTTCTTCCTTAATGCAATCTTCGGACTCATGTCAACAACTCCAGCATTCTTTATGTGGAGACCTAGTAAGGGGTAAAAAGAAGTGCTATCAAACCATTGCTTATTTGACCCAATACAATGTCTGTGGCGGCATTCACCCTGGGTCGGTTGAGCCGTCTCCGTCCAAGGAATTTACCGTATCCTGAATGAAGGCCGACCAAGCACGACGGTCCGTCGCTATCGAAGATATGAGTGTCAGCCATTCGGAATACAATGGAATTAATAGGACCCAATATTTATCACTTGCACAAACAATATAAATATAATTAGTTGTAACTAATTGCTTCAGTATTCGACTGTTACTTAATTTTATTGACTTTGGAAAGATGAAAAGTTAGAGCATAAAAAAAAATCGGATCAAATACGATGACACATTTTACCCGAAGCTCTAACGATTCTGCCTTTTATTTCACAAAAAAAAAAAAAAAAATTTATTCTACTGAATTAGTCCGAGCATATCACTGGTACTTTGCAATATGTATCATCTGGGAAATTAATGTTAAAGTAGACCAAGAAAGATAGAGAATGATATGTAGTTATAAATTGTGGTATGAAAAGGTGGATGTATTGAGTAAATTTGCTTGCATAATAAAGACTGCATCACAAAGCCTGACATTCCTCTTCAGAGCCAAA
>OZ024747.1:7041630-7046630 GCA_964016885.1 Eledone cirrhosa
GTGCTACACCCCAGTAAATTCGCTGAAAGGTGGGTGAATGTGGCGAAAATGGCCCGAGTGAATGGGCCTTCTCTGTACATAAACCTGTAGGTTGAGGAAGATAAACAGAGGGAAATGGGAACACCTACAAAACGTGTTCCTGGTGTTGAGGGTTGTTCTATCCACGGGGTGTAAAATAACCCCGCAGTAACGTTACCCCCCCCCCCCCTATTGGGGATTTCAATTGTTTTATTTTATATATAGTTTATTGTTATTCATTATTGTTAAAGATGTTATGTAAAACCCCCGCCGTCACGTCTTGTAATGTCCTATTTTTGTACGCCCCTCTGGCAAATAAAGAAAGATATCTACCTACCTACCTACCTACCTATCTACCTATCTACCTACCTACCTACCTACCTACCTACCTACCTACCTACCTACCTACCTACTTACCTACCTACCTACCTACCTACCTACCTACCTACCTACCTACCTACCTACCTACCTACTTACCCATCTACCTACCTACCTACCTACCTACCTACCTACCTACCTACCTACCTATCTATCTATTTATCTATACCGAGTCTATTGTAATGATCAAGCCGCCTCCCCCCTTCAAAGATGAAGCAGAGGCGGTGTTTCTGTGCGTAATAGCCATGGCGAAAGAGGTTGTATGGTGGACGCGTCTGAAAGGACTGAGGTCAGGCACCTTTCTCTCTAGCCAACAACTGGTCCGTTTCTTCCGATATCATTTCGGAAGAAGGATCAGGATGGAGAGAGAGGTGCTGCACCCCAGCCGTTTTTATGAAAGATGGGTGAAAGTGGCGAGAATGGCCCGTGTGAATGGGCCTTCACTCTACATCAGACTATAGGTGAGGAAGATGAAAGACCAAGGGAGCACCCCTTCTCTGTGCTCCTGAGGAAAAGGGTTGCACACTTTTTCGGGGGTGCGTGCGACCCCCCAAGGCGCCTCCTCTCTATTGAGGATTTTGTTATAATTCTATTTTTTGTTATATTTTATTTTATTTTTATATATTGTTATTGCCTCCTCCTTATTGAGGACGCCTTGTTTTGTAAACTCCCCCCATTGTACTTGTCCCACTTTTGATGCCCTGGTGGCAAATAAAAGAAACATATCTATTTATCTATCTGTGGAATGATCAGTTAATTTAATGAGAAGGCCTTTCCGTTGATCTAACAACTGGAACCTCATTGTCGAAACCGACGGAGTTCCCTTCCATTCTATTCCATACACATTGATATACAGACTGGTGCACTTGGCCCTAGGACCACCTCCCCACCCCCCACCATCGGCATGGAGTTGGCTACCCACAGGTGTGGGCCTCGCGAGCTGGAACGGCTCTTCCAACGCGTCTCCCTCACCATCCTCCGGGGAAACGTCTTCTCTAATCTGTCCACCGGGACCCCGGGGCGGCCAACGTGTGGGCCCCCATTTGCTTATAATAGTGAGAGATGGGGAGAGCATGAGAGACGGAGGCAGTGTCAGTGGGAGTTTGGTTCCTTTGTGTTCGAACCTGATGTGTATTTATATATTTATATACCACACCACAACACCATCTTAATAACGGTGGCAGTGTCAGTGGGAGTTTGGTTCCTTTGTGTTCGAACCTGATGTGTATTTATATATTTATATACCACACCACATATACATAATAAACATGTACAAAATACAATATTGACTCAAAATGTATGTAGAAAACTGACTGATTATTTAGAAAACAAAGTAGCGACACCTGTTGAATATAATTCACCACCCTAGTATTAGTTAGTCACGTGATAGTTGCACACTTCCGCCTCTCCCCCCTGCTACAGCCCAGCCTCAATCTCCGATGGTCACATGATTACAACTCTGACCAACTCCATTTTAACATTGATCTTGTCTGACGCAATAAAGTCTTACAACACAATTTATATTGTTTAACGTTAGCTACCTACGTTTACCTATTGTGAATGGTGGATGTGTTTGTGTGGGGTGTGTGTGTGTGTGTGTGGTTGTGTGTGTGTATTTGTTTGTGCGTGTGTGTGTTTGTGTGCGTCTTTGTGTGTGTCTTTGGTGTGTGTGTGTATTTATGGTGGAAAGAATATATACGTAATAAATCATTGTTCTTTTTATATCACTTCTACTGTATATTCTGTCCCCTCTCCCCTTCTCTCTCCCACTCATTCTCCTCCTCTCTCTCCCCCTCTAACTCACTCTCTCTCCCTCTCTCTCCCCTCTACCCCCTCCCATTCTGTCTCTACCTATCTCTCTCCGTCTCCCTCTCTGCCTCTCTTTGCCCCTCTCTCTCTCTCTTTCTACCCTCTCTCTCCCCCTCTCTGCTCCGCTCTTCCCCTATCTCCCCCCTCTCTGTCTCTCCCTATCTCTCTCCTATCCCTTTCTCCTCCTCTCCCTATCTCCTTCTATGTACCTACTCCCTCACAATATACTACACTACAGCAGCCATTAGTAATAATCATTAAAATATGAGGTGACTTACACATCAGTTGACAGGAAATCAATTTACGCCTACACATTATACCCACATTCACAGACACACATACACACACGCACATACCCATATATATATATATATATATATATATATATATATATATATATATATATATATATATATAGGAAAGGCGTCAGGACCCCGACGGCTGAGCTCCGGCCGTTCGGATCTAGCTGTTGAAACGGTCGGAGCTCAGCCGTCGGGATCCTCTTTCCCTATTACCCACTCTACTACCCTAAGTATCGAGTACTCTGGTGCGTATATATATATATAGTGGTAGAACACTGGAAGGTAATATCCGTAGTGGTAGAGCACTCAGTCCATGAGACGAGTTAGTTCACCATACCGAGAACAATTGTTTCACCTTAGCGGATCTTCAGCTCGGACTAGTCATGGTTATATATATATAATAAAAAAAATGTGGAGAGGAAGCACACGAGTTAGGATATATATATATATATGAAAACAGGGAGAAAGAGACGATTATTAGGAAGAAAAATAAATCAACTAATACCTTAACACTTCACACAAAGTAAAACATTTCGTTTTAATCATTTTCTAACCCAGAAAAAAAAGAGAGAAACAAAAAGGAAAAAAAAAATTTTTTCTTCCTAATAATCGTCTCTTTCTCCCTGTTTTCACACATATATATATATATATATATATATATATATATATATATATATAATTAAGTTAAAAATGTACATCCACATATGTATACTGAAATACTAGTATGCATATGAATACACACACGTATACATATGTAGATGTACCAAGTTTTTCACTGGTCACTTTACTGTGAGTGTCCAGCTATTCTGTATGTAAACACACAGACAAACCGGTTTTTAGAGTCATACTGGTTTTTGAGGAAACACCTTTCCTCTATTCTTCAGAAAGCCAGACAAGGAATATTGAACTAGTTTCGTTGTTGTTACAACTCATCAGCAATATTTACCTATCTTCCGGCCTTTCTGGAGAATCGTAAAAGCACATATCGTTATATGCTTTTTCTATGAAAATTAGTAGTGGGCAGACTAATTTGCATAGAGTGTGAGTACATACCGGTTCAACGGAGACGATAAAAACAAATAACGAAACGAAATTAAATTTCGTTTCGTTTGTAACTCACTTTTGTATGACTGACGCTTAAACAATTAAGTTAAAAATGTACATCCACATATGTATACTGAAATACTAGTATGCATATGAATACACACACGTATACATATGTAGATGTACCAAGTTTTTCACTGGTCACTTTACTGTGAGTGTCCAGCTATTCTGTATGTAAACACACAGACAAACCGGTTTTTAGAGTCATACTGGTTTTTGAGGAAACACCTTTCCTCTATTCTCCAGAAAGCCAGACAAGGAATATTGAACTAGTTTCGTTGTTGTTACAACTCATCAGCAATATTTACCTGGAACATCTACATATGTATACGTGTGTGTATTCATATGCATACTAGTATTTCAGTATACATATGTGGATGTACATTTTTAACTTAATTGTTTAAGCGTCAGTCATACAAAAGTGAGTTACAAACGAAACGAAATTTAATTTCGTTTCGTTATTTGTTTATATATATATATATATATATATATATATATATATATATAGAGAGAGAGAGAGAGAGATTTTTAGTATATGTTGATTGTATACCAACACCTCAGTATGCAGGCTGGAGCACTCGACGAAGTGCGCAGGTTGGTTTGGTTACTCCGGAGTAATGTAAAATAAAGTTAAAAAGTCAAATGTTTAAAATTTAGCTTCGTTTATTACTGCTATATATATTTCAGTGACAGCCATCTTTGGCTGTGACCTCTTCAGGCAGTCCGAATTAGTGTGGTATAGACAAGTACATACGTTGTTGAGGTGTATGATATTGTCAATACTCTGGTTGGGTTGTCACTGAAATATATATAGCAGTAATAAACGAAGCTAAATTTTAAACATTTGACTTTTTAACTTTATTTTATATATATATATATATATATATATATATATATATATATATATATATATATATATATTTATTAAAATAACAGATTAAAGTTTAAGCAAAGAATCGCTGCTTTCACCCTTGATCCCGTTAAGGGTGAAAGCAGCGATTCTTTGCTTAAACTTTAACCTGTTATTTTATATATATATATATATATATATATATATATATATATATATATATATATATATATATATATAGAGAGAGAGAGAGAGAGAGAGAGAGAGAGAGAGAGAGAGAGTGAGTGAGAGTGAGAGGTTGGCAACAGCTAAATAAAATCCATGGTCTTCGACTATCGAAATGACCGTACGGTAACGCTGGATCCTTCAGGGTCACAGTGTCTAACAGGATAGTTAAAAATTGTCCTGGAGTATTAACGAAGCAGAACTTAGGTGAAATTATATGGTGAAGGTAATATATGGATATAATTAGATGTTTAAGTCCAACAGAGTGTGACGAAGATGGTCAGTTAGACTCCATGGGGACAAACACAAACACA
>OZ024747.1:7054130-7056630 GCA_964016885.1 Eledone cirrhosa
TCTGTAAAACTGTCTTCCACACAACGTCTGTAAAACTGTCTTCCACACAACATCTGTAAAACTGTCTTCCACACAACATCTGTAAAACTGTCTTCCACACAACATCTGTAAAACTGTCTTCCACACAACATCTGTAAAACTGTCTTCCACACAGCATCTGTAAAACTGTCTTCCACACAACACCTGCGCCTATGGTGGTAAGTAATTATGTTTCAGCCACCATCTATAAAAATACAATCCACGCATCTAGAGTTGTCTTTAGTTAAAGATCTATTAAAACTATTCCCTTCTCAACACCTATAAATCCATCTATTACTCAACATCCATAGAAATAACAAACATTCTCCTATCTATCATCTATAATTCTAGCTGTATATTCACTATATTGGCTGTAGCTATTTAGTTGATATCTATACAATCTGTTAACTACTTAGTAAAGGAGAAACTATACTACATAAACAGTACACGTCTTGTAAAACGCCGCTAGACTATTGTGAGGTTCAGTTTTCAATAACAAATTACTCTATACTTATGTTATTTTCTGGAATCTATCTAGATGTCAGCATAGTTTGACGCTGCGGGGGGCGAGTGTTGCTGCATTTGTTGTTGTTGGGGTGGGTGAGAGGGGGTAGGGAGGGTGGGGAGGGAGGGGGGGGGGGTGATGGTGTTGCTGTTGCTGCATTTGTTGCTGTTGGGGTGGGTGAGAGGGGGTAGGAGGTGGGGAGGGGTGTTGGTAATGGTGTTGCTGTTGCTGCATTTGTTGTTGTTGGGGTGGTGAAGGGGTGGGGTGTGGGTGGGGGGCGGCAGTGATGGTGTTGCTGTTGCTGCATTTGTTGTTGTTGGGGTGGGTGGTTGGGGGTGAGGGGTGGGGGTTGATGGCGTTGGTGGTGGTGTTACTGTACTTGTTTTTGTGGGTAGTGGTGTTGGTGTTATTGTTGTTGTTGTTGCTGATGATGATGGTGATGGTGATGATGGTGACGATGGTGATGTTGACGATGATGATGATGATGATGATGATGATGACGATGATGATGATGACGATGATGATGATGATGATGACGATGGTGATGATGACGATGATGATGATGATGATGATGATGACGATGGTGATGATGACGACGATGATGATGACGATGATGATGATGATGGTGATGATGGTGATGATGATGATGACAAAAACAACGTCAACAATATTCATGCAGACGATGATGATTACTGATTATGGATGTTGACGAAAATGATGATGATGTGACATGAGGTCGCTAAAAAATTACTATTCTCACTTTGATCTGATCTATACTCACTTTGAAATCGTTATACCAATATACGAGGGTCGACTGAAAAGTTCATAGGCTGGCAAAGATACTTTCATAGAACGACTAAATGTGGTTTATTTTTCAACATAATCCCTGGACAGAAACAATGTAGTTATTAATAAGAATAGTTGAAATTAATGCATGCATGATTTCACAGCTCTAACATCACGTCTTCATAGTCAGCCTATGAAATCTTCAGCCGTATATATCCGTATATACATTTAAACATTTATCTCTGTGAAATTAAATTAAAAATGCATGATTAAGCAATTTATGAAGAAAGTTTTGAACCGGAAGTAGAAGACACCAAGCTGTAGTTCTGATAAATTTGCTTTTCTTTAATTAATTTTTAAATAGATTCCTTGAGTGTAGGTTTTTTTTGGTATTGAAGAAGTGTATGGAACAAATCGTCCATAGAAAAATATATTTTAATTGACGTGTTAACGAACGAGGGGCTGGACCGAATTGCATTCGTTGCCAAAGGTGCCACTGTACACACACACATTTATATATAATACTTGTTTCTACTTTTGGCACAAGGCCAGCAATTATCCCAGTGTATTACTGGTACTTTATTTTATCGACCCCGTAGGGATGAAAGGCAAAGTTAACCTCGGCGGGATTTGAACTCAGACCACAAAGGGCCGTAACTCTTTGCTGCAAAGCATGGCGTCTGACCCTCTACCGATACTGCCAATATAATACTGCCATCCAGTTCCCTGTGAATGCTAGTGGGGTTGTCTCAGCGGGGAACAACCTTAATATCGATAGCAGCACCACCTAGTGAGGTTTTCGCACCCGGCCCACCACCTGAATAACCACAATCATCTTTATTAACGCCAACTACACACCACCACCATAGCCACTACCACCACCACCACCACCGCCACCACCACCAACACCACTACTACCACCACCACCACCACCACAACCACAGCCACTACCACCACCACCAACACCACCACCACCACCACCACCACCACTAGCACCACCACTTCCACCACCACTACTACCACCACCACCACCACCACCACAACCACAGCCACTACCACCACCATCACCACCTTCACCACCACTACCACCACCACCACCACCACCACAACCACCACAGCCACCACAACCCTCCCTACTACCTGTACTACCACCACCATATCCACCACCAACACCAGCACCAACACCACCAC
>OZ024747.1:7061630-7069130 GCA_964016885.1 Eledone cirrhosa
GTCTGTTTGGAAGCCCAACGAATTGACTGCACCTGACCTGTAATTCAAAGGACTAGCCTTGTCACACACAATACCACGCTGAATCTTCCAGAGAATTATATTAAAGATACATATGTCTGTGGAATGCTCAGCCACTTACACCATAATTACGTTATCCAATGTATCATTCGTTTCTTAAGATGAGATTCAAGTGAAACTTTGCCGCTATTCCTACACAGTCTTTTGTCCTATGTCACTCTAGATCTGCTGTACTCCACGGCAATGTCTTCACTATATAGTCGGTGGGACACAACTGAGATATACCACCTAGACTGGGGTGTAAAGTCTGCCGCTCTTTCCACGTTTTCCCTTACGTTCGAGATTTAATTTTTTCTCTTTCATTCCCGTTTTTTTATTTTAAATATGCAAACGTTTATGAATGTTATTTTTTCTTTTATTCCTAATAAAATTTTCCTCTCGTATTGAGTAGTCTAAATCCAGTAAATCTATTTTCAAAAGCATTCCACTTGTTGCATTGAAACAGCATTACCCAGTATGTTTTTTTCTTTTTTTAAAAAATACGATACGGTGTGATTTGAGACGCTTTAGCTACTATTTCTAACAAGAGCGTCTGCGTTGATGTTACCTTGTTAGCGTTTCTTCAGGTTTGTAGAAGTGAAAGCAGTGACTGCCGATTTATATAATTAGAGTTTGAATTTCTTGTAGATAATTCTATGTATTTGGGCAGTGGGATTAACTCTGACGTCATAATTCACTTCTCCCCACCCTATCTCTCTCTCCCTCTCTCTCTCTCTGTATTTACAGTATTTATTTGTCATTAAATTGTGTTCTTCTTTTTTAACATGGTAGGATGTGATATGTGGACGATTTCTCAGTTATTTTTAACAATATCAATATTACCAATATTATTGATTTCGTTCCATAGTTCAAACGTTACATTCATAAACCGCAGCAGAATAATATTATAGATTATCGATGGATAACTGGTGCATATAATGGAATAATCGATTATTATAGGTGCATACATACATATATGGTCCCGTAATTCCCGAGAGAGTCGTAAGGACGCCATATTGACAGACGGCGTTTCTAAGGCATTTTAAAGCCTAGCGGAGCCCATCTCCTCTCCAGATCTGAGTAAAGCAGATTTCTTCCAGAGAAGGATAGAAAGTGAGAAAGAGATATAGAGGAAGAATCGATCCCTGTACTTGATTGGTAATATTTTACCGACCTAGAATAGATGGAGGGCAAAGTTGACCTTGGCGGGATTTGAACTCAGAGAGCAGAACGCTGGAACGAATACTGCAAAGCATTCTATCCGACGTTTTAACGTCTCTGCCAATTCGAGCCTCCATAGGTGTATAATGTTGCTTTAAATAATCGTGTGCTTATTCATTTTATGTTCATGTTATTTAGTCCCAGGTTACCTTTGTAGAGCGTACTTATTATCAAAGGCGTTCCAGCAATGACCATCCAGTCACAGTCATTTTCTACTTCTAGGATACATTGTTTAATGTATCCTTCGTTTTCTTCCTTTTTAAGATGGTAGGATGTGATATGAGGATGATGTCAGTTATTTTTTAGCAAATAGAATGATCATGCTACAGCTTCTGGGGGTGTCCACAATGGAGGTAAACAAAGTGATCTCGGTTAGACACCGAGATTGGTTGTTATCCTACACTTCTTTCGTGCAATGTGTAATCCCTGCAAAGTGTTTGGAAATGGTTGGCGAGTGGGGGTTTTGTAAAATTTGGTAGAAGCTATAGTAGTTATGTAGAGAAATACCATCGCTGGAGCTGGGCTGAAATTTAGGCAAAGTACCAACACTTCTGTATATGGTTATAGAGCCAATAACGAGAGAGAGAGAGAGAGAGAGAGAGAGAGAGAGAGAGAGAGAGAGAGAGAGAGAGAGAGAGAGAGAGAGAGAGAGAGAGAGAGCGGGGGATGGTTGAGGATGAGGCTTTTCTTCTTTGCTGTTTAGTCAAGGAGGGAAATGTAGTAGCCATGAAACCTTTTATCCGCCCCCGGAAAGTTGTGGGAGGGAGGAAGAAAGAAAAGTATCTTCAAATTGGTGACAGGCCCCAAATATTTACAAGAGAGCAGACTTCGCTAAAGGACTGGGTGATGGTGTTAAACCAGTCAAGCACCCATGTAAGCCACAGAGGGATTCGAACACAGAACGCAAAGAGCTGGAACAAATACCGCAGAGCTCTAGCAAATCCACCAATCCACTGCCTTGAATTAGTATTAGATTTTATCGACTCCGAAAGGAAGGAAGACAAAGCTGACCTCGTCAGGATTTGACCTCAGAGCACAGAGAGTCTGGAACAAATACCGCGAGGTATTTGTTCGACTCCGACTTTAACGACTCCGAAAATTCGTTAGGATGAAAGAGAGAAGATAGAGAGTAAGAGAAAAGCAAAATGAAAGAGAAAGAGGCAGAGGGTGGATGGAAAGAGAGAAGAAGAGGGTCGGTGAAAAACACGGCATGGCAGGGTCCTGTAATTCCTGACGGAATCGTAGGGGTGCCTCATTGACATGCAGCATTTCTAGGGCATTCTCAACACAGCAGATCTCTTCCAGAGAAAGATAGATAGATAGATAGATAGAGAGAGAGAGAGAGAGAGAGGGGGAGAGAGGGGGGAGAGAGAGAGAGGGAGAAAGTGAGAGAGAGAGGAATAATCGACCTCAGTACTAGACTGGTAGGTATTTTTGTTTTTATCTCGGCAGGATTTGAACTGAGAGAGCAGAAAGGTGAAAGGAATACGGCAAAGCCTTCTATCTGAGGTTCTTCACCATATACATAAGGCCTCAGCCGCATGGCTGGAACAGGTAAAAGTGTAAAAGAGTATATATATATATATATATATATTTATTAAAATAACAGATTAAAGTTTAAGCAAAGAATCGCTGCTTTCACCCTTAACGGGATCTTCTGAAACTAACAAAGTCAATCTGTAAACGCAGAACTGGATATTTAAAAAAACGTTGCAGCCGGAGGAAGACAGGAAGACGATACTTTGGATCGTGGAAACGTTCCCTCGAGCCCTCTTTGGATTTTAGTCTTCAATTTTATTATTATTACTATATATATATATATATATATATATATATATTTATATGTATGTATATATATATGTATGTATGTATGTCTCTCTCTCTCTCTCTCTCTCTCTCTCTCTCTCTCTCTATATATATATATATATATATATATATATATATATATATATATATATATATATATATATAATATAAAAGCAAAGAGATATTTAATTTGCTGGTAATTCAACAAATTTATTTATTATAACAGATTCAAAGCACTCTACAGATTTCCTGGAGTATAATATCAATGATATCAATGATATCAGTGATATCAATAATATAAATGATATTAATAAATGGAAATTATATTTATAAAACCATATTTTTATTTTATTATATATATTTCAAGGGTATCAAAAAACTTTGGTACGCTCTCATCAGATAAAATAAAAAAAATTTGTTTTATTAATAGTGACATACCCAATAAACCAAACCTTATCGGTTCAGGCTCCATTTGGAACCTGAACCGATAAGGTTTATAAAACAAATTTTGTATTTTATCTGATGAGAGCGTACCAAAGTTTTTTTGGCACCCTTGAAATATATATAATAAAATAAATATGGTTTTATAAAGATAGTTTCCATGTATTAATATCATTGATATTATACTCCAGAAGAAATCTGTAGAGTGCTTCGAATCTGTTATAAATAAATTTGTTGAATAACAAAGAAATTAAATATCTCTTTGCTTATATATATATATATATATATATATATATATATCCTCCACTTCCACAAAACGTGATATAACTGTAAAATTGTCTCCTGTGTTTTGTTATTCAACTATATATATATATATATATATATAGGAACGAGTAGGACCCCGACGGCTGAGCTCATGCCGTTTCGACGGCTAATTCTGGACTAGAATTAGCCGTCGAAACGGCTTGAGCTCAGCCGTCGGGGTCCTACTCGTTCCTATTACCCTCTCTACTACCCTAAGTATTGAGTACTTTGGTGCGTTATGGTCCACCTGGTTCCTTCCCACATTTCCTTCGTTATATATATATATATATATATATATATATATATATATATTATATATATGCTTGTGTGTATATTAACATATTATTAGACAGGTGCAGAAAGACTAACTAGGATACTGGATTTAGTTGGGTTCCTATGTGAATATGTCGTGTTGTAGTTGATGTGTTGCTTACATAATGTACAAGTAGAACATTACCGCACTGCGCAGTCGTCTGCATTCTATAACAGTCACTTATGTAAATATCCGTTGGTTAATGCAATAAGCATGTTCAGGTAAAACAAATACCATCGATCAGATGTGCCATTGCTGTGTTATATTCTAGGCTCCTCTCTTACTCTCTCTCTCTCTCTCTCTCTCTCTCTCTCTCTCTGTATGTATGTATGTATGTATGTATGTATGTATGTATGTATGTATGTATGTATGCCTGTATGTATGCCTGTATGTATGCCTGTATGTATGTATGTATGTATGTATGTATGTATGTATGTATGTATGTATGTATGTATGTATATACACAGACACACACACACATATATGTGTATATATATATATATATATATATATATATATATATATATATATATATATATATACACATATATGTGTGTGTATATATACATACATACATACATACATACACATATTTATATATGTATATGTATATATATATATATATATGCATATATATATGTATATATATATGTATATATGTATATATGTATATATGTATATATATATATATGTATATATATATATATGTATATATATATATATGTGTGTGTGTGAGTGTGTATATATATATAAATATATATGTATATAAATATATATATATATACACCAGTTTCCTAACATCTCTCTTATAAACTTGTGCACACACACACACACGCTAGACATGTAACCAAAGCGGTTGACTTTGAAATTTGAAATGTGTGCACCCCAGCGCAAATGACGATAATAATAGTTGATGCATATTAATAGTTTAAAAAATTAAGAATTGAACACCGCATCTCATCAGAGACGTGCGAGGTTCAAGTCCTCGCACGCACCTTTTTTCACTTATTATTATGGTCGTTTGCTCTGAGACACACACACACACACACACACACACACACACACACACACACACACACACACACACACACACACATATATATATATGTATGTATATATACCTATATGCCGCGAATTGGCAGAGTCATTAGAAGGTCGGATAGAATGCTTTGCGGTATTCGTTCCAACTCTCTGTTCTCTGAGTTCGAACCTCATCGAGGTCAACTTTGCCTTTAGTCCTTTCGATATCGATAGTATCCCCACCAGTATTGGGTCCGACTCTTTCTTTATACCTGTTTCCCACGTCTTCTCTATCAATCTCTGGAAGAATCGGTGGTGTTCAGACCTGGAGAGGGGATGGGTTCCGCCACGTTTAAAAAATGCCTTATGTCCCAACGTTACTCCTACGACTCCACCAAGAGTTACGGGTAACACACACACACATATATATATAGTATACGATAAAATGATGCCAAGTCATGCGCCCTTTCTGTTTGTTGGTAGCTTTGTTCCTGTCATGCTATAAACATGTGGAAGGAGAAAGCAGTGTCTGCGCTGAATGAGGTGAAAGAGAGAGAGAGAGAGAGAGAGAGAGAGAGAGATTATTGTAAATGAAGACAAAGAGGTGCGAGATTGATAGGATGGAAGAGAGAGAGAGAGAGAGAGAGAGAGAGAGAGAGAGAGAGAGAGAGAGAGAGAGAGAGAGAGAGAGAGATTTAGGAAGATTTGACCCCAGTAGTGGATTAGTATTTTTTTTTCTATCTCGAAAGTATGATAAACAAAGTTGACTTCCCTGGGTTTTGTGTGGATTAATGATAGGGGAAACAATCATATATTGAAACCCGGAATTAAATGTACGAAGACCAGGAAAATCATGGGCGGAGGTGGTGAGAGCTGATCTCAGATCACTGAAGCTCACAGAGGAGATGACGAAGGACCGTGACGAATGGAGAGTGAGATGCTGTGCTGAAAAGGACCCGTCCCAGCCATTGCAAGCAGGGAAAAGCAGACGTAAAAGGATGATGATGATGACGAAGAAAACATTCGTCAGTACCTGTAATTATAGTGTTTGAGTGTTTATCAATCAATGGTAAAATACTACTCCACAACACATGTTGCTTTCGGTTTTACCAGGTAAAACCCTCACCATTTTGAATAGACTTCCCCGGTAAAACACACACACATAACACAGCCATATACAACATACAACACCCATACACACACAAACACATGGCTATATATCAACAGACTGGCAATGACTTTCGCCTAAAATACACATTCAAATTATCTGATAGAAAATAAATATAACATTTAACTCTACAATGTATGTGTGTGTATATTTATGTGTGTGTATAGTTATGTATGTGTGTGTATAGTTATGTATGTGTGTATATATTCATGTATGTGTGTATATATTCATGTATGTGTGTGTATATTCATGTATGTGTGTGTATATTTATGTATGTGTGTGTATATTTATGTATGTGTGTGTATATATTCACGTATGTGTGTGTATATTTATGTATGTGTGTGTATATTTATGTATGTGTGTGTATATTTATGTATGTGTGTGTAGTGTGGTGTATATTTATGTGTTGCATGCACGGTCCCGTAACACTTGATTGAGTCGTGGGGGTGCCGTGCCGTAGTGACATACGGCGTTTCTTTGACATTTTAAGCCTGGCGGAGCCCATCCCTCTCCAGGTGAGGACACAGCAGATTTCTTCCAGAGAAGGAGGGAGAGAGAGAGAGAGAGAGAGAGAGAGAGAGAGAGAGAGAGAGAGAGAGAGAGAGAGAGAGAGAAGGAGGGTGAGAGAGAATTATAGAGGAAGAATCAACTCCCAGTACTAGACTGGTATTTCGAAAGGATGAAAGGCTAAGTTGACCTCGGCGGGATTTGAACTCAGAGAGGAGAGACCCGGAATGAATACCGCAAAGCATTCCATCCGACGTTCTAACGACTCTGTCCATACGTCGCCTGTACTTTTGTAAATCTGTTCAAATACACCATATCAACAAATACACCATATCAACAAATACACCATATCAACAAATACACCATATCAACAAACAATATATACATTAAAAAGAAACAAGTTAAAATACAAAAAACACCAACAAAACAAAACAATAGTATCATAACAGCTTCAATACAAATTATAAATTATGTAAAGCAACAAGAGAGGTAGAAATAATAAACAGCAACAAACAACAATACAACCTACTTTTAGCAGTAGCTTTATCGTGAAAACAAAACTCCGGCATCGCTTTTATAGATTTTTACATTTGAGTTTTTAATATTTCGTCTCATTCCAGTTTGTAATGTCCATTTTACGTCTTCTCAATCCAAACTTTGAAAA
>OZ024747.1:7084130-7091630 GCA_964016885.1 Eledone cirrhosa
AAAATGCTGACAAATTGTTCACAGTGAAAAATAGTTTAATTAGGAATAAGTGAGAATTAGTAATAGTATTGGTTAATATTCAGTTTTGGTTTTAAGTTTTACCGGTTGCGCATTTCTAATGCTTTTCAAAAATAATTTTGAGATAGAGCGTCCGTGATGTTTGCTCTAATATATCATAACTTGTGTGTTACACCTCTATTCTTTTAAATATATATATATATATATATATATATATACCATGTATCTAATGTATCTACCATACAACACTTTCACATGAAGGTTGTTTCTTTTCTCCCGAACCTCCTTTACTGTAATTGTTATTGTTTAACCCTAGGTCATCTCTGAGTGAGTAGATCTATGATGAACGGTGCTTCAGCCGTGACTATCCCATCATTTTTAAAATCAAAACGATAGGGTTACGGTTTGAAGGAAGTTTGGTTTCTATTTCTAGCAGGTGTAGCGACCACATAATATCGCCCTCGTTAGCTCTTGCTAATGAGGTTATTGATAGGGTGGGGTGGGGTTAGTGGCTATAGGAGTGTTCTGGAGTGTTCTGGTGATGTTAGTGTTGTTGGTGTTGGTGTTAGTGTTGTTGGTGTTGGTGTTAGTGTTGTTGTTGTTAGTATTGTTGTTGTTGTTAGTGTTGTTGGTGTTGGTGTTAGTGTTGTTGTTGGTGTTAGTGTTGTTGGTGTTGGTGTTAGTGTTGTTGGTGTTAGTGTTGTTGTTGTTGTTGTTGGTGTTGTTGGTGTTGGTGTTAGTGTTGGTGTTGGTGTTAGTGTTGTTGTTGTTGGTGTTAGTGTTGTTGTTGGTGTTAGTGTTGTTGGTGTTGGTGTTAGTGTTGTTGGTGTTAGTGTTGTTGTTGTTGGTGTTAGTGTTGTTGGTGTTGGTGTTAGTGTTGTTGTTGTTAGTATTGTTGTTGTTGTTAGTGTTGTTGTTGTTGGTGTTAGTGTTGTTGTTGGTGTTAGTGTTGTTGGTGTTGGTGTTAGTGTTGTTGTTGTTAGTATTGTTGTTGTTGTTAGTGTTGTTGTTGTTGGTGTTAGTGTTGTTGTTGGTGTTAGTGTTGTTGGTGTTGGTGTTAGTGTTGTTGTTGTTAGTATTGTTGTTGTTGTTAGTGTTGTTGTTGTTGGTGTTAGTGTTATTGTTGGTGTTAGTGTTGTTGGTGTTGGTGTTAGTGTTGTTGTTGTTAGTATTGTTGTTGTTGTTAGTGTTGTTGTTGTTGGTGTTAGTGTTGTTGTTGGTGTTAGTGTTGTTGGTGTTGGTGTTAGTGTTGTTGGTGTTAGTGTTGTTGTTGTTGGTGTTAGTGTTGTTGGTGTTGGTGTTAGTGTTGTTGTTGTTGGTGTTGGTGTTGTTGGTGTTGGTGTTAGTGTTGGTGTTAGTGTTGTTGTTGTTGGTGTTGTTGTTGTTTGTGTTAGTGTTGTTGTTGCTGGTGTTGTTGTTGTTGGTGTTATTGTTGGTGTTAGTGTTGTTGTTGTTGGTGTTAGTGTTGGAGTTAGTGTTGTTGTTGTTGTTGGTGTTAGTGTTGTTGGTGTTAGTGTTGTTGTTGCTGGTGTTGTTGTTGTTGGTGTTATTGTTGGTGTTAGTGTTGTTGTTGTTGGTGTTAGTGTTGTTGGTGTTAGTGTTGTTGTTGTTGGTGTTGTTGTTGTTGGTGTTATTGTTGGTGTTAGTGTTGTTGTTGGTGGTGTTAGTGTTGTTGGTGTTAGTGTTGTTGTTGTTAGTGTTGTTGTTGGTGTTAGTGTTGTTGTTGTTGGTGTTGTTGTTGGTGTTAGTGTTGTTGTTGTTGGTGTTATTGTTGGTGTTAGTGTTGTTGGTGTTAGTGTTGTTGTTGTTAGTGTTGTTGTTGTTGTTGGTGTTAGTGTTGTTGGTGTTAGTGTTGTTGTTGTTGATGTTAGTGTTGTTGTTGTTGGTGTTATTGTTGGTGTTAGTGTTGTTGGTGTTAGTGTTGTTGTTGTTAGTGTTGTTGTTGGTGTTAGTGTTGTTGTTGTTGGTGTTATTGTTGGTGTTAGTGTTGTTGTTGTTAGTGTTGTTGTTGGTGTTAGTGTTGTTGTTGTTGGTGTTAGTGTTGTTGTTGTTGTTGGTGGTGGTGTTAGTGTTGTTGCTGTTGGTGTTAGTGTTGTTGTTGTTGGTGTTAGTGTTGTTGTTGTTGGTGTTAATGTTGTTGTTATTGGTGTTAGTGTTGTTGGTGTTAGTGTTGTTGGTGTTGGTGTTAGTGTTGTTGTTATTGGTGTTAGTGTTGTTGTTATTGGTGTTAGTGTTGTTGGTGTTAGTGTTGTTGGTGTTAGTGTTGTTGTTGTTGGTGTTAGTGTTGTTGTTGTTGGTGTTATATTGCAATTAAAAAGCCATCACACAAAACAAACACTTCTTTCCTTTTCAGCCCAGTTGGCGTCAGTCCACTCTCCATTTAACTCAGCTTAAAATAACTGTTAACGTATTCTATATGATGTTAGGTCTAATGAGAGGGTGGAGGTGTGAGTAGTGAGTTGTGTGGAGGTGTAGTGTTTGGTACGTAGGTGGCTGTTGTTGTTGTAGTTGTTGTGGTGGTAGTGGCATTAGTAGAGGGTTGTAGAGGTGGTGGTGACATTACTGGAGGGCTGTTGTGGAGGTGGTGGTATTACTGGAGGGCTGTTGTGGTGGTGGTATTACTGGAGGGCTGTTGTGGAGGTGGTGGCATTACTGGAGGGCTGTTGTGGAGGTGGTGGTATTACTGGAGGGCTGTTGTGGAGGTGGTGGTATTACTGGAGGGCTGTTGTGGTGGTGGTGGTATTATTGGAGGGCTGTTGTGGTGGTGGTGGTATTACTGGAGGGCTGTTGTGGAGGTGGTGGTATTACTGGAGGGCTGTTGTGGAGGTGGTGGCATTACTGGAGGGCTGTTGTGGTGGTGGTGGTATTACTGGAGGGCTGTTGTGGAGGTGGTGGTATTACTGGAGGGCTGTTGTGGAGGTGGTGGCATTACTGGAGGGCTGTTGTGGTGGTGGTGGTATTACTAAAGGGTTGTTGTGTATGTGGTGGTATTACTGGAGGGCTGTTGTGGAGGTGGTGGTATTACTGGAGGGCTGTTGTGGTGGTAGTGGTATTACTAAAGGGTTGTTGTGTATGTGGTGGTATTACTGGAGGGCTGTTGTGGAGGTGGTGGTATTACTGGAGGGCTGTTGTGGAGGTGGTGGTATTACTGGAGGGCTGTTGTGGTGGTGGTGGCATTACTGGAGGGCTGTTGTGGTGGTGGTGGTATTACTGGAGGGCTGTTGTGGTGGAGGTGGTGGTATTACTGGAGGGCTGTTGTGGTGGTGGTGGCATTACTGGAGGGCTGTGGTGGAGGCCGTGGTGTTGCGATGGTCTTCGTGGAGTAGCAGTTGTTTTGTTGTTTTGGTGATGGTGTACGAGGTATACCCATAACTATTTACATAGGTCACAACATTTTTGTAGCTGTGGCACAACTGTAGTTACTGTAGGTCCATTACTGAAGTATAGTAGAGGACCGGACGCCATGCTTTGTAGCATAGAGTTATGGCCCTTTACGTTCTGAGTTCAAATCCCGCCGAGGTTAACTTTGCCTTTCATCCTTGCGGTGTCGATAAAATAAAGCACCACTGGGATAATTGCTGGCCTTGTGCCACATAGAGAAACAATTATTTAGTGAAGGGCGGTGTATTACTGGTACTTTATTTTATCGACCCCGTAAGGATGAAAGGCAAGTTAACCTCAGCAAGATTTGAACTCAGTCCGTAAAGAACCGTTACTCAATGCTGCAAAGCATGGCGTCCGGTCCTCTACTATACTTCAGTAATGGACCTACAGTAACTACAGTTGTGCCACAGCTACAAAAATGTTGTGACCTATGTAAATAGTTATGGGTATACCTCGTACACCATCACCGATACTGCCAATCCACCGCCATAATAATATTCGATACGTTTGCAAGTATGCAAACGGCCTCTTAAACCATGTGAGTAGAACAACCTCATCATCCTTGCTCTTGTCTTGGCATTTAAACAGAACGCCGTTCTCAGATTTATATTTCTTATAGAATTTATATTATCGCTTTTTTATATTATTTATGTTGTAACTTTGTAACTTTTATTCCAGAACTTTCTGGAAAGTAAGCTGCGAGGTTTTTTTATTCGACTATAACATTTATTTATTTATTCATTTATTTATTTATTATTTATTTATTTATTTATTTATTATTTATTTATTATTTATTATTTATTTATTATTTATTTATTTATTTATTTATTTATTTATTTATTTATTTATTTATTATTTATATATTTATTATTTATTTATTTATTATTTATTTATTTATTTATTTATTCATTTATTTATTTATTATTTTTTTATTATTTATTTATTATTTATTTATTTATTTATTTATTTTTTATTTATTTATTTATTATTTATTTATTTATTTATTATTTATTTATTTATTTATTTATTATTTATTTATTATTTATTATTTAATATATTTATTTATTTATCAGATTTCATTATTATTATCATTTATTTTAATTTATTTTATTTTATTTCATTTTTTTTCTAGAAAATGTGACCCGGCTTATTATTCTCTTTTGTGATGGAGAATATAGAATGTGTCCCGTTAGAGGAGGCTGGCTGCCCACCTGATGTAATTACTTGGTATAATGGCGGGGAGGGGAGAGGGTGGTGGGCGTGGTGGTCGTAGTTATTGTGTTGGTATTAGTAGGGATCACTATGATGATGATGGTGATGATGATGGTAGTGATGATGATGATGGTAACTAAGATGACTATGATGATGATGATGATGATGATGATGGTGACTAAGATGACTATGATGATGATGATGATGATGGTGACTAAGATGACTATGATGATGATGGTGATGATGGTGATGATGATGGCAGTGATGATGGTGGTGATGATAATAATGATGATGATGATGATGGTGGTGATGATGACAGTGATGATATTGGTGGTGATGATGATGATGGTGAAGGTGATTATGGTGATGATGATGGTTGTCGTACTGGTAATTGTATTGGTAATAGTAGGATCATGGTGGTGGTGATGGTGGTGGTGGTGGTGGTGGTGATGGTGGTGGTTAGTGATTGTGGTGATGGCGGTGGTGGTTGTGGTGGTGATGGTGGGAGTGGTTGTGGTGGTAGTGGTGGTGGTGGTGTGAGTGGTTGTGGTGGTGATGGTGGTAGTGGTGGTGATGGTGGTGGTGGTGGTGGTGGTGATGGTGGGAGTGGTGGTGGTGGTAGTGGTGGTGGTGGTGGTGGTGGTTAGTGATTGTGGTGATGGCGGAGGCGGAGATAACTATGGCAGATTATTATAAAACCTACAGTTATTTATACTATGACAATAAACCTTCACTTCCAGCCATTCTCATTAGAAGACACAATGGAGTGTTTACAAAGGAATTGGGAAATTCTGTGGTTCTTTTTTAGTCAAAGATATATATATATATATATATATATATATATATATATATATATATATATATATATATATATATTATATATATATATATATATATATATATATATATATATATATATATATATATATATATATATATATATATATATATATATATATATATATATATATATATACTGTATATATATATATATATATATATATGTATATATATATATATATATATATATATAAATTAAAAGAGATGGGTAGATATATATATATATATATATATATATATATATATATATATATATATATATAGAGAGAGAGAGAGAGAGAGATAGGTACAAATAGGGTGTGGTAAAAAACCATGGCGCTTCAGTTCGGATCTAGCTGTCGAAACGGCCGGGGCTCATCCGTCGGGGTCCTGAATCTTTTCATAGATAGATAGGTAGATACATAGATAGATAGACATGAATAGATAGATAGAAAGAGAGATAGACATGAATAGATAGATAGAAAGAGAGAGAGATTTCACCACAATGGCTAACTATACACACACGATGCCCTGGTAAGGAGGAGGAGGCGTACAAAAATATTTATTTAATAGAAAATCAAACACGAAAACATAATTTACAGAGTCAATTACGTAAACCTTCCTTGTTCATTATGTTTTTTTTTTCAGTCAAGTTATGAAGCAAAACTGCTCATAAGGCTGCTGTAATATCTGTGAGGTTTTTCAGGGCTGAATACAGCAATGTCACCGACCCACGATTATAAAATAAAGTAGATTTAGGTTCTGTTTAAGTGATATGACCTCGCTAAAAAATGCTATTCTCACTTTGATCTGATCTATACTCACTTAGAAATCGTTATACCAACATACCAATATACGGGGTCGGCTGAAAAGTTCATAGGCTGACCAAGATACTCTCATGGAATGACCAAATGAGGTTTATTTTTCAACATAGTCCCTAGAAAGAAACAATGCAGTTATTAATAAGAAGAGTTGAAATTGATGCATGTAAGATTTCACAGCTCTAGCATCAATGATTTATAGTCAGCCAATGAGTTTTTCAGCCGACCCTCATATGAGTTGACTCCGAGCAATGTTAGCTACTGTTGTTTTTGTTATTCATCGTCCATTTAATCCTGCTTGTCTAGACCTTACACACACACACACACACACACACACACACACACACACACACACACACACACACACACACACACACACACACACACACACACACACACACACACACACACACACACACACACACTCACACACACACACACACACACAAATAGAAACAATAAAGAAAAAATACATAGAAAATAACCATCTTATCTGTTAGTTACAGTAGAGTACCCCCATAAAACGGTTTTAGAAGCCACACACTCCGTTAGATTTTTATGAATGCAATAACCTCGTAGACATTAAACTATTACGTCAGTGATTTAAAAAGACCAGACTTCTTTCTCGTTTTGTTTTGTTTATAATATCATATTTCCCAACTAATAAAGTTTCCCCTGGTATATTTTATGTATGTGAAGATATATTAAGTATTTTTAGATTATTAAATCAAGTAAATTTAGGTTTTATTTAAGTGACATGAGCTCACTAACAGAATCACTATTCTCACTTTGATATGCTCACTTTGAAATCGTTATTCTGACTTTGAAGTGACATATGTTCAACTGGAATTACAAATGTCGTGTTTACTGAATCTTGGTGAAACCATCACAGTAGAAAAACATTGCTAAACAAGCAACAAAATATACCCGGAACAGTAATGTTTATTTCCAGCATTGGCCAATCGAAGAGCAATTTTCACCATAACAACGCCAAACCACGTGTCACACTGACTGTGTAGAAATTAAACAAAGTAGGCAGTGAAACTCTACCACAACCAGCATTCGCATCAAACCTCATCCCGACCTTATTACCATTTTTCAAGTACTTCGATAGCTTCCCGCCAAAAAATAATAATAATAAAAAAAAAATGTCAACACCCAAACATTAGTTAAAAAACCTTCGAAGAGTTCATCACTTTTAGAAGCACAGAATTATGTGCCTTCGGAATAAATAAGTGTTTCTTGT
>OZ024747.1:7114130-7116630 GCA_964016885.1 Eledone cirrhosa
TGCTAGACTGTGTCCTACCCAGGACAGCCAAAGTCAGAGCTGCTAGACTGTGTCCTACCCAGGACAGCCAAAGTCAGAGCTGCTAGACTGTGTCCTACCCAGAACAGCCAAAGTCAGAGCTGCTAGACTGTGTCCTACCCAGGACAGCCAAAGTCAGAGCTGCTAGACTGTGTCCTACCCAGAACAGCCAAAGTCAGAGCTGCTAGACTGTGTCCTACCCAGAACAGCCAAAGTCAGAGCTGCTAGACTGTGTCCTACCCAGGACAGCCAAAGTCAGAGCTGCTAGACTGTGTCCTACCCAGAACAGCCAAAGTTAGAGCTGCTAGACTGTGTCCTACCCGGGACAGCCAAAGTCAGAGCTGCTAGACTGTGTCCTACCCAGGACAGCCAAAGTCAGAGCTGCTAGCTTTGTTAGCTTTGGTCCATGGCATCATTGCACCCTTCTGTTTCGTTTTTAAATGTTAGGGAGGAGAGTTGTCGTAAATGAGAATCAAACATCTGGTGAATCGATTCTGTTTACACAGTTTCGATTCATGGTTGGATCCGTTTCACTTCTCTTCATTTCATTTCACTTGGTATCAGTTAATGAGAATCACATCCCTCATTACCCCCCCCCCCAACCACCACATACACCTACCTTCTAATGATCCAAAAATACAGTGTGTGTGTGTGTGTGTGTGTGTGTGTGTGTGTGTGTGTGTGTGTGTGTGTGTGTGTGTGTGTGTGAGAGAGAGAGAGGTTGAGGGAATTTGACTGATTTGAAATATAAGTTCGCGAAAGAATGTACTTTCTACTTTTAGAGAGAGAGAGAAAAAAGGAATGGCGAAATAAAGAGAGGGACTAAGAGAGATATGATGGGTTTCTGCAGAGTCTCTGTCGACCAATTTCCTCTCATATGCCATTGATCAACCCATTTCAATGATAGTGCTACCGAACATGAAAAACTATGATAGCGAAGAGAAAGTTTTCACCACACAGCCATTCACATTTTGTATTTAACATCCACAAAGGAATATTCTCTTCATCAGATCCCGAATGGAACTCTCTAGCGATATAGCATACCCAAATGACAAACATCTTCTCTCTTCTTTCTTTCTTTCTTTCTTTCTTTTTTCTTGTGGCATGATATTAACGCTGACTTATGTGCCTATCCCTTTCTGTTTTCCTTTATCTGACCGGTAGTAGCACACTGTAAGCTTTAGCCACGTCACTTGAGGGCGACCGGCAAAGGTAGAAGATGCTGGATGGCGGTCGTCCTCGGGTCTTTGATTTTCAGCCCCATGGATTTTATCCATTACATTCACTTATTATATTTCAAATACCTGATGATATCACCGGATTCATACGGAACCCGGTCATTGAAATGATCATAGTATAATAAACCTTTCAAGGATTTACACAAGTCCAGCCTCCTGTCATTTCATTATAATATTTAACTCCGTACTCGCACCACCAACTACAAAAACAAAGACGGTTGAACTGCCTTACGTTGAGTACTCTCTATATTATTACATTGAGATTGACCATACGGAATAGACCAGCTTTATCCAGTGGTGAACCTCAAACCTGAATATATATATATATATATATATATATACACACATATATATATGTATATATACATATATATACATATATCTACGTGTGTGTGTGCGCGTGTGTGTGTGTGTGTGTTAAGTATTTCCGTAGAAGAGGTAAAGGAAAGAACAGTGCTCTATGTATGCGTGTGCGTGTATATATATATGTGTGTATATATATATATATATATATATGTGTGTGTGTGTGTGTATATATACTAGTATATGTATGTTTATAAAGGGATTGTAATGTCCTTTTTATTATTAGCATACATATATATATATTTGTGTGTGTGTGTGTATGTGTGTGTGTGAGTATTTCTGTATGTATATAGGTATGGATGTATACATGTATCTATATATAGATTTTCAGAAATAGATATACATTCCAGCACATTCATATTCCAACGGATCTGTGTGTGTGTGTGTGTGCGCTTGTGTGTGTGTGTGTGTGCGCTTGTGTGTGTGTGTGTGTGCGCTTGTGTGTGTGCTTGGGGAGAGAGAGAGAGAGAGAGAGAGAGAGAGAGAGAGAGAGAGAGAGAGAGAGAGAAAAGGCATACATACATGCATGCATACGTACATTCATACATACACACATACGTACATACATACATACGTACATACATACGTACATACATACATACAGGGATACATACGTACATACATACATACATACACACATACGTACATACATGCATACATACATATATACATACATACAGGGATACATACGTACATACATACATTCATACATACATATATACGTACGTACGTACATACATACATACATACACACATACGTACATACATGCATACATACATATATACATATATACATACATACATACATACATACATTCATACATACATATATACGTACGTACGTACATACATACATACATACATACATACATACATACATA
>OZ024747.1:7121630-7126630 GCA_964016885.1 Eledone cirrhosa
CATATCTACCTAGTTGATGTTGTGTAAATTCCAATGAGAGAGTCTTGTGTCTATGTTAGAAACCGACTCTCACTCTATTGGTAAAACTTTGTGAAATTATAAAACCAGAAGAACATACATATATACATACAGGAATATATATACAGGAACCTGAAAATAAAAACTGCCACCAAATTAAAGCACAACCGGCCTGATAGTGTTGTTTGGGACCACACATTGAAAGCGTGTTCTGTTGTGGAGATCAGCTGCCCACTTGATGTAAACGTTGTCAGAAAAATACAGGAGAAGGACGACATCTACGGACCATTGATGAGGAGTTTACAAATCCAGTATCCAAGATACACCTATTAGAGCTACCGCTTGGACCAATGTATAACTGAACTTGGATTTGCGGACAAAGAGCGCAGCTCCCTAATTCATAGTCTACAAATGGCTGCGATAGCTGGCACCTTCAAAATTTGCAAAACATTCTTGCGATTCGTGGGATGACAATTTCTTTTCTTTTACAACCTTGCCACCAGGAAGGTGGCCGGTCAAAAATATACTCGAAATTAAGAGAAAGAGAGAACATATATACATACATATATACATATATACATACATACATATATACATATATACATACATACATATATACATATATACATATATACATACATACATACATACATACATACATACATACATACATACATACATACATATATACATACATACATATATACATATATACATACATATATATATACATACATACATACATACATACATACATATATACATACATACATATATACATATATACATACATATATATATGGTGGCTGCCAACTCGTTTTCGAGTACGGCCACTACTTTATATCCATGTAGGAGAACCCCTACCGATGCGCTGAACGAGTGTGACTTTTTAGTCCAGCCAGCGACTTGAAAACTCTGGTACAAACACTACACTTGTGACAATTACTGACACATAGTGCTGGGCCCATGGTACCACGTGACGACAAGTGCAGAGAGATCTCCAGATATAAAGCAATGCCTGTGCCGTGAAGCTTTTATAGTGAGCAAAGGCACTGCACAAAGCCAGTCCCACTCTCTTAACCAAGATGATATTTACCAAAAAGAAGAACAAGTCAACATCATTGGATACCATCAGGGTTGCAGGTGCTATATCAGAGTTTTCCTTCTCCTAGAATTCTGCCTTGACAAAGGCTAAGGGGTCATCTCTCCCGGTGATTTTGGATGGCCATTGACTCTTAAGAGCTCCTTTGCCCTTTGACAGGTTTTGTTTTTAGTCCTGCAGGATGTCCAAAGTCACCCTCCTCACCAAGAAACCTTGGTGGGGTTGCCAGTTTAGTCGCCAACGACCCGACCATGGGACAGGTTGTACTGGGATATATATATATACATACATACATACATACATACATACATACATACATATATACATATGTACATATATACATACATATATACATACATATATACATATATACATATATATATACATACATACATACATACATACATACATACATACATACATACATACATATATACATACATACATATATACATATATACATACATATATATATACATACATACATACATACATACATACATACATACATACATACATACATACATACATATATACATACATACATATATACATATATACATACATATATACATACATACATACATACATACATACATACATACATACATATATACATACATACATATATACATACATATATACATACATATATACATATATACATATATACATATATATATACATAAATACATACATACATACATACATACATACATACATACATACATACATACATACATACATACATACATATATACATACATACATATATACATATATACATACATATATATATACATACATACATACATACATACATACATACATACATACATATATACATACATACATATATACATATATACATACATATATACATACATACATACATACATACATACATACATACATACATACATACATACATATATACATACATACATACATACATACATACATACATATATACATACATACATATATACATAAATACATTTATACATATATACATATATATATATATACATACATATATATACATACATACATATATACAGTTGCCGGAATTGACAATCTTGGAGGACATTGAACTTGATACAGTTTACAGTCTTTTTGACAACTGAAAACGAAAGATTCAGATTTTCCTCTGAGTATTTATCTACTAAGGGCTCCCTGTGAACCCCACAATGACTAGTGTAGTAAATACCGATGGTGTAACTTATTTTAGATTGCAAATGAATCCTTTGTATCTACCAACCATGGCAGCAACACCATTAGTTGCACTAGTATACACTGTAATAATACACTGTAATAATTGTTTCTACTTTTGGCACAAGGCCAGCAAATTACCCAGTGCATTACTGGTACTTTATTTTATCGACCCCGTAAGGATGAAAGGCAATGTTAACCTCGGCGGGATTTGAACTCAGAATGGCAAGGGCCGTAACTCTATGCATCAATGCCTGGCGTCCGACCCTCTACCGATACTGCCAATCCACCGAATAATACACTGTAATAATACAATGCATTAGAAAATTGTTTTTGCATCAATAACTTTTAACTTTTTCAATGGTTGATCCTTGAGAAATCGTTTTAATATTTCTGGCAAACCTCTTCCGTCAGTTTGGTTTTGTCCCAGAATCTCACACGAATCATGAGAGATACATCGTTAACTTTAAAGTAGTTTCATCTAATTGTAAAGGAAATTTCTTTAATTAAAGGTAACTGACCGATTCTTATTCTTGGTCTCGACCCAACGTATCAATTATTCTGGTGGCAGATTCCTCCCCGACACACACATACACTCACTGACACACACTATTATGCTTTATTCACACACAAACATCACTCTTACTTCCACGACTTATCAGCCACACACACTCTACCAGTTTGCCACACACCTTCATTACCCGTCCATCATATTCACACAACCCAAATCCACCATACGTATATACTACCCATCCACGGGTACAGATACACTACATACCAGTATGCTCAGGAACTCATGTGAGTCAACGGCCATCCAATAGAGAGTACATATGTATATATTGTGTGGGTGTGTAAATATGTTAATTTAAGTGTGTGCAGAGCTGTAGTAGATTTAACTGGTTGGCACTGGATGGTCTTTTGTGGAGTCCTCGTGTATCCCAGTATCTTTTGAACATTACCACCCAGCGAACAGGTATATGCTCATTCAAACTCATTCAAGCTGAGCACCCAACCTCTCTCTGTTCGAAGACCGACCTGCTTAGTGTAAAGCCATATCCTACACGAGCTGCCTCTGATATGGCTATCATGAGATAGTCTAGCAGAACAGGTCGGATCTAGGGTCTCTGATATGGTTATCATGGGATAGTCTAGCAGAATAGGTCGGATCTAGGGTCTCTGATATGGCTATCATGGGATAGTCTAGCAGAATAGGTCGGATCTAGGGTCTCTGATATGGTTATCATGGGATAGTCTAGCAGAATAGGTCGGATCTAGGGTCTCTGATATGGTTATCATGGGATAGTCTAGCAGAACAGGTCGGATCTAGGGTCTCTGATATGGCTATCATGGGATAGTCTAGCAGAATAGGTCGGATCTAGGGTCTCTGATATGGTTATCATGGGATAGTCTAGCAGAACAGGTCGGATCTAGGGTCTCTGATATGGTTATCATGGGATAGTCTAGCAGAACAGGTCGGATCTAGGGTCTCTGATATGGTTATCATGGGATAGTCTAGCAGAATAGGTCGGATCTAGGGTCTCTGATATGGCTATCATGGGATAGTCTAGCAGAATAGGTCGGATCTAGGGTCTCTGATATGGTTATCATGGGATAGTCTAGCAGAATAGGTCGGATCTAAGGTCTCTGATATGGTTATCATGGGATAGTCTAGCAGAATAGGTCGGATCTAAGGTCTCTGATATGGTTATCATGGGATAGTCTAGCAGAATAGGTCGGATCTAGGGTCTCTGATATGGCTATCATGGGATAGTCTAGCAGAATAGGTCGGATCTAAGGTCTCTGATATGGCTATCATGGGATAGTCTAGCAGAATAGGTCGGATCTAGGGTCTCTGATATGGCTATCATGGGATAGTCTAGCAGAATAGGTCGGATCTAGGGTCTCTGATATGGCTATCATGGGATAGTCTAGCAGAATAGGTCGGATCTAGAGGAGTAAGCCTCGATAAAACTCCTGCTTGTCTCATAGTAAGAAGTAGTTCATACAACGTTAATCACTTTAATTCGATGACCTCAGTGTCGTGAACACCAGTGGCTTCACAGATGATTGACTATTAATTTTACAATGGGTTGGCACAGCTGCTCCAGTTAGCGGAGAAATCTATAAGTATGCAGGTGTGGAAAGTCGTATATATTCCAACCATTAGAAAAAAGCAAAATGAATGCTTCACCTTCGACAGAGGGAAAACTCAAGAAAAAGACTTAGTACTTGACTGGTATCTATTTTATCGAACCCGGAAGGAGGAAAGGTAGAATGAATCGCGGTGGGATTTGAACTCGGGAAGTAAATTGCCGAAACAATTACCACAAGGTGTTTTGTCCGACGCTCAAGCGATTCAATGGTGAGACTGTGGGCGAGAAAGATTGACTCACGATCTTACTGAAGATAAACGAACGCCGATCTTGAGCAGACATTTCGGGCAACTTTCCAGCATAGACATAAAAAATAACAGTCCCTCCCTCTCTCCTTCTCTCTCTCTCTCTCTCTCTCTCTCTCTCTCTCTCTCTCTCTCTATATATATATATATATATATATATATATATATATATATATATATTGTTTGTGTATATATATATATATATATATATATATATATATATATGTTTGTGTATATATATATATATATATATATATATATATTTATATG
>OZ024747.1:7134130-7149130 GCA_964016885.1 Eledone cirrhosa
GCGCATGTGTTACATCCGGGTGTCTGTGTGTGTTTATATTCGTTTATTTATTTGTTTATTTACATGTTACTGGTTGGTTTTTTGTTCTATGTGCGTGTGTGTTTTCTTTTTGTCCTTAATTGTAAGTTGTGATGTTACTGTTCCATTCATGTTTTCTATTTAATTTTGGTTGGAGTTCATTTATGTTTATTCCCTCTGTGATTTGTCTAAACATTGCGTCTTTTCTGTGTGTAGATTCTATTTTTATTTCTATGTTCTCTAATTTACCCTTATGTTCTATTTTAGCATGTTGCTAGAGTACAGATGATTCTTTACTATCTTGAAGGTCTCGCCAGTGTTCATATATATATATATATATATATATATATATATATATATATATATATATATATATATATATATATATATATATACATATATAAATACATATACATGCATATATATATATATATGTGTTTATGTATAAGTTTATATATATGTGTGTATTTATGTATAAGTATATATATATATATACATATACATAAACACACACACATATATTTATAATAAAAAAGATAAGTAGTTGCGTTTTCTTCATAATTGAAGGCGGAGTTGAATGTTTGGGGCTGAGGTTAAATTGGATTAGTTTGAGCTTGATGTTTTCTAGCAGGTAAAACAGATACTCAAAATTCTTTATTACAGACTGAATGAGATCAACTCAAGTCTTAAACATGTGGTGCCAACTGATAAATATTGTTCAATCAGTGATCCCTAAATTTTAGTGCTAACAGTATCTTAGCTCCAGAACGGCCCTCCCTGAGGCATGCCATTCAGAAAGCCAAACAGGCTGCAGTCGGCTAGTAGGCCGCATTCGGCTCGTAGGCTGCATTTTGCCCATGACTAATATAAGATGTACTACATAATACATATACAGCGGCCTCCCACTTAGTTTCGGTCAAATAAATTTCTTTTGAAGCTATTTTACTATAAGCATAAAAGAAATAAAACCGCAATGATTGTTTTTAGGTTATGATTTAGTATAAAACAGAAGGAGTTTAAGATTGAGAAATAAAATATTTATTGCTACATTCGACTAAAAGAAATATTACTGGCTTTTATGTATATACAGCGAACTTGCAGCTCGCGCGGTTTTAACTGGTGCGCTTTCTAATATACTATGTCGAAAAATGTTTCTAAGACACACAAAAAAAAAAGTGTAAAACTCTTAAATCCTTTTTGGCCGTCCAAAATTGCATTACCTAACGTAAAATATAAAACTTTAACTATTATCACTATCATTTATTTCCTGTAGTTCCCAAACTCAAGAGGATCTGACGTTATGCCTCCACCAAAACATCAACGTACATACACACTTTTATATAAGAGTCTTGAACGCAAGCATGGCATTTGGCATCTAGGTATGTATTTTCCATTATCAGAAGTTGTATGTACGGTCTGTCATAACAAATCATATATACTTTGATAACGGAGAATATGTATCTTTTTCAACGAATACTATGAAACCACCAGCTCCTTAAAAAATAGTACCAGACTTGCAGCTAGGTCTCATCATTCTACAGTTGAACATCAGATAAAATGCCATTGCTGTATTTGTTCTGGCTCTTTACATTTTGAGATCAAATCCCACAGAAGTCACCGTTGTATTTCATCCTTCCGGAATAGACACTATATAGTACCCGTTAAGTACTGGTGTGGATTTAATCACCCCCCCCCCCCTCCTCACAAATCCCGACGTTGTGCCTAAATTAGAAACCAATACATAGCCTGAGAAAACGAAACTTCAGCCAAGGTGTATGTTAAGACAATTTAGGATCCGATTTCCGCATGAAACCGGCAGGCAACCTCAACATATGTGTAATATAGTTATAAAGTAACGGTAATAGTTCTTCAACGGTTATAGAACTATCATACCACTTGTTGAATATTACGTCACGCAAACACACACAGACACAGACACACGCAGCCATACACACAAACACACAAACACACACAGATACAGCCACACACACATACAAATAAATTCTGGTATTTTATCACTTCTAATAAAAGTTATCGGAAGTTCATTATGAAAGGAACGAAATAACATTGGATGACGTTATTTTAGATACTAAATCATTAACAATAAATGTCTGGGAAATATAAAACAGGAAACACTGTTAATGTATTTTTCTGGTGTACATTTTTTTGTGTTGAATGAATTCATATTTAACATTGTTTTCTCTAACTCCTACTCAACAATTGTCCGCTCTAGAGATCTCATAAAAATTATATCTAATACTTATCGTATTTAATTAACATTCTACTTATAAAAGGGCAGCGGCCGTATATTTAAGTAATAAACACGTTTGTTTCATTATTTTTACTCTGTTTCAACATTTGAAATGACTGCAGTAGGATTTTAAAATCGTGATTTTAGAGCGTTGGACACCATGCTTTGTAGCATAGAGTTACGGCCCTTTACGGCTTGTGTTCAAATCCCGCCGAGGTTAACTTTGCTTTTCATCCTTACGGGGTCGATAGAATAAAGTACGAGTAATGCACTGGGATAATTGCTGGCCTTGTGTCAAAAGTAGAAACAATTATTTTCGTTTTGAGTAAGCAAGGGAGACGATTCTGAATGTTTACGCTTTATTAGACTTCGTCAGTGGTAGTAAAGCCTTCGCTATTACTTACTGGTTTTGTACTAACATTAGTGGAGCTGTTCATTTGCATTTCACTGCCTTACTCTATTCTGTTGTGGGACAATACCAAAATATATAATGATGGTACAGAAAAACAAAACGTATTGCTAGTTAGATCTCTATTTTTTTTTTTACCGAATCTAAATAAAATATTATTTAATATATACTTCCAAACGATTACAAAATATGTTGACGCTGTTGTTGGTGGTTATTGTTTGTGTCAATGCCTCAGGTAAGCAAATATATCAAACGCCTTACATACACAATCAGACCACCCTGTCTTTATTTTTCCTTCTATATTTCCCAATGTATCGCATTTTAAAGGTAGTGGGCGGGGCTTTGGCTGCAATGTTTAGCAGATCGAGGAACCACGTAGAGACATCCTTGAAGTTGCATTAGTTTGTAATTGCAGTGTTTTATCACTTAGATTAGATTCTTTATATCTAATAATGGTTTCTTATATGTTATTGCTTATAATAAAAGCTGTCGGAAGTTTCATAGAAATGAAAGAAATATCGCAGAATTATGTTGTTCTATACACTTAATTATTAGTAATATATGTTTGGTAAATATAATGACAGGAAATACTGCTAATGCCTTGTTGTAGCATGCGTTATTATGTATCGACAAAAGAATTCAAAGGTTACATTGCTTTCTGCTCATAAAAAATAGGTTTATCAGACTACTTATTGTATTGGTATGGCTGTTAATTTACATTTTATGGAGTTATTCTCTTCTGCATTTTTCCAGTCCTGTCTTCTGTTGAAGTATTATATTAAAAAGTGTATTGATGGTATAGAAATATAGATTGTCACTTCTCAAGTTTTTGACACCAAAGCTAAGTAAATGTTTGACTTGATAAAAATATCTGCCAAATATTGTCCGAAATCAGAACACATTGCTTAAGGTAATCCTACGGACCACTAAAACAGGACAGGCCCATAGGTAGATTGTATTTTGACCATGGATGTATGTGATCACCTTCGACCTGGAGTTAAACATCAGCAACAACAATAACAATAGCAATTTTGTTGTTTTTCTTCTCGTTTATAGTGCTGAGGGTGTTACAGAGGAAAACCAGATTTCTATAAGGATTCTGACGATTTTCAGCATTTCTTAGGAAAGTTGGTAAGGGGAGTAGGAAGTCGTCCGATTTAACAGTGGTACATGACCTGTAGGTACCTCTAGTAGAGTCCTATTTAACAGTGGTACATGGCCTGTAGCTCCCTTTAGTAGAGTCCTATTTAAGAGTGGTACATGGCCTGTAGGTACCTTTAGTAGAGTCCTATTTAACAGTGGTACATGGCGTGTAGGCACCTCTAGTAGAGTTCTATTTAACAGTAGTTCATGGCCTGTAGGTACCTCTAGTAGAGTCCGATATAACAGTGGTACATGGCCAGTAGGTACCTCTAGTAGAGTCCGATATAACAGTGGTACATGGCCTGTAGGTACCTCTAGTAGAGTCCGATATAACAGTAGTACATGGCCAGTAGGTACCTTTAGTAGAGTCCGATTTAACAGTAGTACATGGCCAGTAGGTACCTTTAGTAGAGTCAGATTTAACAGTAGTACATGGCCTGTAGGTACCTCTAGTAGAGTCAGATTTAACAGTAGTACATGGCCAGTAGGTACCTCTAGTAGAGTCCGATTAAACAGTGGTACATGGCCAGTAGGTACCTTTAGTAGAGTCAGATTTAACAGTAGTACATGGCCTGTAGGTACCTCTAGTAGAGTCAGATTTAACAGTGGCACATGGCCAGTAGGTACCTTTAGTAGAGTCCGATTTAACAGTGATACATGACCTGTAGGTACCTTTAGTAGAGTCAGATTTAACAGTGGTACATGGCCTGTAGGTACCTCTAGTAGAGTCCTATTTAACAGTGGTACATGGCCAGTAGGTACCTTTAGTAGAGCCACCTTTGTTGCAAACAAATTCGGGTCAGGTCTCTTATCTGAGGATAACTTCCTCATTACCGTCCATCAGTTTTGGTGTTCCTGAAAAAGGTCATGGGCGCTGACCCCTCTCCTCTGACTGATCATTTAAAAAATAATACACTTTAATGGTTTGCATACTCCGGATGTGCTAAGGGGACGCTGCCCACTAACCAAAGATCGTAAATTCATAATAAGTAATAAGCTTAATAATATAATTATCGATCATTATAGGAAATATTTCTGTATCCCGTTATATAATTGTTTCTACCTTTGGCACAAGGCCAGCAATTAACCCAGTGCATTACTGATACTTTATTTTATCGACTCCGTAAGGATGAAACGCAAAGTTAACCTCGGCGGGATTTGAACTCAGATCATAAAGGGACGTAACTCTTTGCTGCAAAGCATGGTGTCAAACCCTCTACCGATACTGCCAATCCAGTACACATAACATGTATAAACTAGAATTTGAATACAATTAGAGACAGGAAAAACGACAGCGAAAGCAGAGTCGCCTGTTTACCAAATTATGTAAGTCAAGTAGTTCAGAGCTGTATTAGGAAAATAGAGATGCATGTTGGATGTTGGATGCAAATTAAAGCCATTTTTTTCCTTCTCTTTTTGAAACGTCTATCACATATATGACCACCGATACATCACACGTCAGCAGGATCGTATTTTACCTCAATTAAAAAGAGAATTATGTCAAGTGTTAGAGTTATATATATCGTCTTACTATATGTTTCTCTGCGACACAGCCGCCACGCTGCAAAAGTATATTGCATAATTTGTCTTTGAAGTAGTCTCTACGTCAGGTGTGGACAATTTTTTTAGTATCAGGGTCGAATTACAGGTGCATAAAAGTCTGTCAGTAGCGTAGCCATTGGGTGATGGTGTCCGTCTCGGGCGACAGTTTTATGGGGCGGAACTTTAAGAGGGCGTCACTGTGCAATATGTTTTATCTTTTGTGAGGAGCCGTAGAAAAGGCAGACGTTGTGTATGTACGACTGAGGCGGCAAGAGTCGTTAGAGCGCCGGATAGAATGTTCTGCGGTGCTCGTCTCGACTCTACTCTCTGAGTTAAAATCACGTCAAGGCCAACTTAACTTTGCCTTTCACCCATACGAGATCGATAAAAATAGTAGCAGTCAAGTACTGGAGTCGATTCTTCCTCGATATCTCTTTCTCACTTCCTCTCTCTCGTTCTTTATCTTTCTCTGGAAGAAATCTGCTTTATTCAGACCTGGAGAGGGTTGGGTTGTGTCAGGTATAAAAATGCCCTAGAAACGCCGTATGTCAATATGGCGCCTCTACGATTTCCGTATTAGTTACGGGTCTATGCCGGCATATATCTACGACTACATTATCTACTGTGTCTATCTTTTGTCAAGATGTGATTTCAGGAAGACATAGCAGTTGCTTCTAGCCGGTAAATCGACCACTTAGATGCCCATTCATTGTCTCTAAAGTACGCTTGTTTGCTGATAAATAAAATGAATCCTGAATATACCCATATATAGAAAATATGCGTATATTAATCTTGTAGGTTTTCTATGTATGTATGTATGTATGTATGTATGTATGTATGTATGTATGTATGTATGTATGTATGTATGTATGTATGTATGTATGTATGATGGTATCCAATGATGTTGACTTGTTCTTCTTTTTGGTAAATATCATCTTGGTTAAGAGAGTGGGACTGGCTTTGTGCAGTGCCTTTGCTCACTATAAAAGCTTCACGGCACAGGCATTGCTTTATATCTGGAGATCTCTCTGCACTTGTCGTCACATGGTACCATGGGCCCAGCACTATGTGTCAATAATTGTCACAGTTGTAGTGTTTGTACCAGAGTTTTCAAGTTGCTGGCTGGACTAAAAAGTCACACTCGTTCAGCGCATCGGTAGGGGTTCTCCTACATGTATATAAAGTAGTGGCCGTACTCGAAAACGAGTTAGCAGCCACCATGTATGTATGTATGTATGTATGTATGTATGTATGTATGTATGTATGTATGTATGTATGTATGTTATAGCGACTGTCGCTCAGAGAGTGGAATTGGCTCAGTGCACAGTCTTTCCTCACTTTAAAAAATAACTTCACGCACAGGCATTGCACGATAGAATTAATTAATAATTATTAATGACGGTATATCGTGCAATGGCCATACTCGATAACGAGGGGGCAGCCATCATGTATGTATGTATGTATGTATGTATGTATGTATGTATGTATGTATGTATGTATGTATGTATGTATGTATGTATGTGTGTGTGTGTGTGTGTACGTACCTAAGCAGTGTCAGTGTGTTTGATTACATACACAGATGGTGAATCTATTAACCTATATAATGTTCACTTGATAGTATTATATATATACACATATATACAGGAGCGTCCGTTTAACATGAAGAAGTGCTGTATCAGTTTTCATATGCTTAAGGGAACTGGAAGGTGTTAACGAAGTAAAGTAGTGTTGACTTCTACTTAGAGTACTAGATAAAGGTAAAATAATATGATAAGGAGTGAAAACCTATTAATGATAGTGTTATAAGGTGTTGACATGTTGTAAGATCTTTGTAGAGAGTGAGGGGAATTGAGAAATGGAGAAGACTATAGAGAGGTTCTCGTTAATTTGAAATATCTTTTACCTGTGATTTACCTTTACATTGGTTATTATAGTGCGGTGTGTGGCTATTAGTAGGAGAGAATGTGAATCTAAATACGTGTTCATTAAGTGTACATGTGTGGGCGGTGGAGGAAATTACACGTACATACAGATACACACACACACGCACGCACACACGCACACACACACGCACACACACACACACACACACACACACACACACACACACACACACACACACACACACACACACACACACACACACACACACACACACACACACACACACACACACACACACACACATATATATATATATATATATATATATATATATATACTGTATATATTCAGACTGAGCTGATGATGCGCATAAGGTGAAACATTTGTTCTCGGTGTGGTGAACTAACTGTTGTGGAACTACATCTACCAAGCTCTACTACTACGGATATAACCCTCCAGTGTTGTACTATTATATATATATATTATAAAAAATAAACCAAAGAAGCCTTCAATACATCAAAAGTCTTTATTAGCCAACAATGTTTCGTCCTATTAAGGACTCATCAGGGCAAGTAAAGCTATAAGAAGCACTATCGGCTAAAACAAGCCAAAAACTCAGAAGAATATGGAGTATACATCTATTAAAGCCTAGGAAGGATATCAAGGAAAAGTAGGCTAAGATTAAGAGTGAGCAGTTACAAACATAGATATGGACCAAATAGCAAGGAAGTGATTAACATGTTGAACCCACATTGTAAATATTATATAATGCAAAAACTTGAAGCACAAATGGCAATATAATGCGAGAATTACAGTATATATATATATATACTGCTACTACAGGAATTGATGATTCTCTCAGTTGCTTCACGCCATGAAATCCAGGATAAGCACCGTTTTGTTTATCACACACACACACACACACACACACGCGCGCGCGCGCGCGCACACACACATATTCTCTCTCTCCCATCTCTCTTCCCCCTCTCTCCCTCTCTCTTTCTCTCTCCTTCTCTGGAAGAAATCGGTTGTATTCAGACGTGGAGAGGGATTGGCTTTGCCAGGTTTAAAATGCCCCAAGAAACGCCCGCCGTATGTCACCACGGCACTTCTACGACTCCACTAAGTGTAACAAGTTGATACATTCATTGATAGAATTAAAATGGGATATTTGTAGCACTGCAGAAAAGTTCTTTCCTTCTTTCTTTTTTCATGAAGATAAATAATTCTGCCGCCTATCATACGATACGGTGTTTAAACTGTATATTACTAGTATTTATTGTTTGTATTTATGTAACGTAGTTATGTAGTTATGTATTCAATGATTACGATAATATGCGACATAAATATACAATTCCGTTCTACGTGTACATTCACAATACCTTTTGATAGTGTCTATAATTTATATGACTGATGGATGTTCATTAAGATTTCTGTACAAGCAGTTAAAAGAATTATCTATCGAGAGGAGAATAAACTTGTCAAATGTAACAGGGGCGGGGATATTGTTGGGGGTGCTGGAAAAAGATATTAGACATGATTATTAGACATGATAATTCTTTTAACTGCTTCTACAGAAATCTTAATGAACATGCATGTCTTCATGAGGTGCCCTACGAAAGTCGGCTGCAGAAGCTGAACCTCTTCTCCTTGGAGCGTCGACGGCTAAAAGGTGATCTCATTTTCGCTTACAATCTCTTCAATGGCCATTACGATCTCCCTCAAGATCTTCTATTCACTCCGGCACTTGAAAGGGGTCTACGTGGACATGACAAAAAGCTATTTCACCGCCGCTTTCGCCTAAATAGACGGAAAGCTGCTTTCTCGATCCGCATCTCTGGACCCTGGAATCGGCTTCCAGAAGAAGTAGTCAACGCGTCAACCACGCAACAATTCAAGGTGACATTGGACCGGTGTTGGACCACTGTGTTTCGGACTGTGTAAATGTTGCCCCCCTCCCATCCTTATATGGCATCTGAAGCATCTATGTTTTAATTTCTGCCAAATATATTGAATTGAAAAATGTATTAACTTTGACAGAAATAAACTAAAATGAATACTCTTTTACTCTTTTACCTGTTCCAGCAACCCGGCTGAGGCCATGCTGGGACACTAGCATAAATAACTATACTCGCGTAGCATTGATTTATTTATATAAGAATTACCGGTGGAAATTAATCAGGGCCGCCTCGGCATGAAAAACAAATAGTTAAGTAGATGCTAATATACATAATGTAGTAAACCAAATATGTTGATTAATTAAAATTACTAGCAGAAAAACCATAATATCAATATGCATACTACACATGCTAGCATGTGTAGTGTGTATATTAATATTATACACAAGTATATATGCATGTAGATATGATACATCAAATAAAATCGTAAATGACAATATACACAGAAATTGAACGAAGACTGTGTTACACTGTCTTATGTAATCAGTAACGTAATCCAGGATACATTAAAAAAAAGACGATATTATATATAAACTGCATTAGGAGAAAATTAGTGACGGAAATATATGAATGTTTATTTAAGCGATCGCTAACCGGAAGTGTTGACATTTGAACATTTTAAAGAAGTGAATCTTAAAATAAGGCACAAAACTATTTATATTTAATCAAGAATAACGAAATTTAGTAGATAAATTATGTAATATTCATTCATTATTTATTCAAGGGCGGTGGATTGACAGTATCGGTTGAGAGTCGGACACCATGCTTTGAAGCATAGAGTTACGTCCCTTTATGATCTGAGTTCAACTCCCGCCATGGTTAACTTTGCCTTTCATCCTTACGGGGTCGATAAAATAAAGTACCAGTAATGTACTGGGTACTTGCTGGCCTTGTGCCAAAAATAGAAACAATTATTTATTCAAAGTAATCCAACTTATTTTACAAACGGGATATAAAAAAATATATTCTGGACGCAGTCCGGCACTCCTTACTTTATTATAGTTTACATACACATAAAACAGTATGATTGTTTTTTTTTATAGCTAATATATTTACTAAATTACTACGTTTCTCTAATTTTGTAATTTCGTAAATATATACGAAATGACTGTTTCTCAGCTCCGATACTATGGAGGACATGTGGTTAAAATGTCTCAGGAAAGAATCGCTCGACAGATTTTACGGGTAAAACCAACCGGCAGAAGACCCAGGGGTAGCCCTCGAGTAAGATGGTTGGATAACATCCATGTGCTTGGCTGGTCACAATTGGGGATCCAACCAGATCAGTTGGAGACGGTTGCTTCTGACAGGACCCGCTGGAGGGAGTTTTTGAGGACTCTGTCCCCATGACTCTCTCGGGATTAAGTGAGCGAAGAAGAAGAAGAAGAAGAAGAAGAAGAAGAAGAAGAAGAAGAAGAAGAAGAAGAAGAAGAAGAAGAAGAAGAAGAAGAAGAAGAAGAAGAAGAAGAAGAAGAAGAAGAAGAAGACTATGTAATTAAACATTTTACTCGATGATCTAACCATTCTCCCAATTCCTCTCCCTTAAAATAATGTTTTCTGATTTAGGCATAAGACCAACAATTTTAGGGGAGGGGAAAGTCGATTTAATCGTCTCCATTATTTTATCTTGTACTTTATTCTATCGACTACATTTTATTTTAAACACCATAAAAAATTTTTCTAAAAAATCTAACAATTCTCCAAATTTATCGCCCTTAAAATAATATAATTAAAAACAGAATTTGAAGTTTGCCATGGGGCAAACGGGATGAAAAAGGTTGTGAGCCCCTGTTTTATGGCTTAAACTAGTCATGAGCAACCTGCGACCCGCGAAGCTTTCGGAATGGCTCGCCTAAGTGAAATCTTTCTGATTTTTTAAACCCAACTTTTCAGTCGTAATTTATCTTTCTACCATTTTTACGATCGAGGAAAACAACATGTACGAATTCTGAAGAAACAAATTAAAACAACCTGAGTTACTGCTCTTTTTTAAAAATAATTTTTAATGTGAACACGAATGTAAATTAGCGCTTGCGGCCCGCCTGATGATGAGTCGTATCTCATGCAGCCCGCTCCTCGAAAAAGATTGTTCATGCCTGGCTTAAACTCTTTCTGCATTTTCCCTTTTCATGCGTTATTTTAGAGATTTCATTAATAGGCGGATATATATTTGAATATAGAATAAGGGTCCTCTATATATGACACACAGACTCCGTCACTGGTCAGTTAGCTGCGATATTTTAAAGGAGTTAACAATGCGGAATCTACATTTGATTAGAAATTAAATGCTGGTCGTCTTACTACACATTCCAGAGGATATACGTAGGAGTAAGAGAAGAGAGTGGAAGAGTAACCGAAGAAGTGAGTAGAACAACGACAGGGGGTTATTTATAGGAATTACAAATATAACTTGCATGCCAATGTGTCTTTGTCTATAAGAATCTTCTTCGAAACTTCCTCATTGCTTAATAACCAAGGAGACTGAAACAAAATACAGCAGAAGAAGTTTATCAATTCCCTCACCCAACACCTAACTATGTAAAACGTGTATGTGTGTATGTGTGTATGTGTGTATGTGTGTATGTGTGTATGTGTGTGTGTGCGCGCACATACACATACATACAATCATACATTCCCGCACATACACACATATACATATACACATATACAGAGACATGCTCACACACATATCTAAAAATGTTTACAATCATCTCCATGACTATTACTATCACCGCCACAAATATAACCAACGGTATGACCCTGACCTGCTAGACATAGCAGCCAAATTCTTCGAATCACATATTTTAAAAGGACTGATATACTGGATAATGTAGATCTAAATACACGATGCCTAAAAAAGACAGGATGGTCATGGTTGGAATGAGTTTCGGTCAAGGTTGACCCAGGGTTAAACAATAACAACAACAACAGCAATAACTGTAGTATCGCTAAGAGCAACATACCTAACAACACCGTCAACACCACCACCACTACCACCACCACCAACACCAACACCACCGCCACCACTACCACAACCACTACCACCACCGCCACCACCACCACCGCCACCACTACCACCACCAACACAAACACCTACACCACTACCATCACTACCACCACTGCTACCACCATGACCACCACCATCACAAATACCACCACCACCAACATAACCACCAACACCACACCACCACCATCACCATCATCAACACGATCAACACTATCACCAACATCACCAACACCAACACCACCACTACCACCACCGCTACAAACACCACCGCCACCACCACCACCACCACCACCACCACCACCACCACCACCACCACCACCACCACCAATGTCGTTATCGTCGTAATACGTGTATATGTGTATGAATATATACACATATATACAAGACTTTTTGCGTTAATCTACAAAACTTCTAATCTATAAAACTGGGTTTTGTCAGAAGTGCAACGGTAAAGGAGGAATTTCGTGGCAGTCTGGCTGGATTACAAGAAAACATTTGATTCTGTTGCCAGCTCATGGATGCTTGAGCTTGTTACATTTGCTAAGTTCAAAAGACCATAATCAGAACTACAGACAACCTGGTTTAGTCATGAGCCACCTCCAGAAGTTAATTACAGGAATATTATTGTCGCATAGGAGTAAGTCCTACTGCTACGGACACAGCCTAGACTTTATCCAAGAGGATAAAGTATCGAAGGGGTATATTTCAAGGAGACAGTCCCTCTACGAAGCTGTTTATACTTGCAATGTATCCCCGTCTTTTTTAAAGGGAACTTGAAGGATATATAAGTGATTGATTCACAAGAAGCCAATAACACTAGTCTAATATATATAATCTTTGTGGTAACTCTCATTAGAGCTGGACAGCAGAAGGTCTTCAGAGAAGAAACCTCCCTCAAGCGAGTGATTAATGATACGAATATCTGCCTTGATCTGATTACGACATTCTTAAAGGATTTCGGGATGAAGTCTATGCTAAAATAAATGTTCCCACCTGATTATAAAACTACAATTTGTGGAAAAATTGCAAATCAGAATATTTACACCAATGGTCTGATTATTTCTCTGATAACTGACGAGGTACTCTACTACACCTAGTGATGGGCGTAAATATATCTTATGATGCTACATAGAACAAAGAACTCGTAACTTGGGAAACTTATAGCCAGATAAAGGGATATATTGTAGTCGGAGTTCTCTGCATACAATAAATCAACTCAATGTACGTTTGTTGTACAAATATTTATATTTCGAGTGGATACAAGATGAGTTTCGGTTATTCATATAAAGGTCTGAAAAATACTAACCAATATTAGTATATGTTCATATCAACAGTGGTGGGGGTGGGGGGTATGATGGTGGTGGTCCTGTAACTCTTGATGGAATCGTAGGAGCGCCGTGTCGATATACGGCGTCTCTTGGACATTGTAAGCCTGGTGGAGCCTATCCCTTTCCAGTAGTTTATCTAACATAAAAACAAAGATGCATTGTTTTAATATCGATTCAAACAGACTTTCTACTTTCTATATTGTATCCCTTCAACAGCATTGAAGTGTATATATGAATCACATCTGAATACACGAGACAAATAACATTATGAGTTGGAAATGAGTTCATCAGGAACTAATCCATGACCGATGGTCAGGGATATATAATGAGAGTAACAGCGCAGCTCTACCGCAACAGAAAATCAGACGAAAGGTTTTCTGCCTATCTGCTGAAAGGCACGCATAGCTATGTCGCCAGAAAACCTCAGAATATCAGTAACATAGATAAGGATAGTGGTTTATCTTGGAAAAACAACATTTATATCAATTCTCTTGCTCTCTTTTTGATGCGTATGTGTGTTCACTCCAGGGACAGAAAATATCAAAATAAACAACAATGTAAGAACACAGAAAATGTTCTGTATCGTTGGAAATTTTAATACCAACAAGAATGTAAATAGTTTATATTTCCCATGCTAGGGGGGAGGTCGTACTCTTAGATATGTTTTGACATCATACGAGATCCGGATTATAACACTGAAGCAACATCTCAAGCAGAGAAAAAAGCTCAGCAATTCTATCACTAGGATAGCTGATGAAATTGGGGAAAGTTATGAAATAAAATCTGTCAGATCTCCCTCTAAGGAACATTGGAAAATTCTACTTAACGCTGAGATGGTTGTACAGGAATGATGGAATCAAAAGCACGTAAACCATAGTCTGGCATGCAGTACTGAAAGTTTATATCTCACTTTGAAAGTTACAATTCAGAAGCAAGGAATATCCACCAAATAACAGCTTCTATACAACAGATAAAAGGCATTAGCTGATAATAAATATAAGCTATGCTAAACAAAAACCGAAACTATCAGCCACATTGTTGCCAACTGCAAGAGAATATTGTTTTTAGATACTGCCTTCCCATAAGTCATAATGATGAGGTAGTCAGAGTAATCTGAAATAGAGTGAGAAAATATCAAATAAATCTGAACATATTGAAACCGATAGATTTAAAGAATATTCGTGAAATAAAAGAATAAAGACAGCAAATACAACCGACCTGACATTGTTATTAGAGATGACAAAATAAAGGAAATATCTTAGTTATGGAAGATGTTCAATATACCTAGGGCAGTGAAAATCTGCAAGACCTCTTGAAATGTAAAGAATAAATTTAAAGAAGGGCAAAAAAATCTCCAATGAAAACATTTTCTTTATAATCGAATGGAAATGCTTATTTAACTGACTGGCTTACGTCCAGTTATTGTCATCACAAATGTAGTGGTCCTAGACTTGTAGTGA
>OZ024747.1:7159130-7171630 GCA_964016885.1 Eledone cirrhosa
TATCGTCTACTGTTCCACTAAACAGATATACCTCCACTATCGTCTCTATTTATACATTTTAACTTATAACTTATACACATTTGATTTGAAATATTTTATCTAGTCCCCCCTCTCAATATTATGATGATTTCTTTCGAATGAAACAGTTCTAGTCCTGTAGAAGCCATTTATATATATAATTGAACTGAGTTAAAAATTCACAATATTTATAATTAAATAAGCTCATATATATATGTGTGTATTTATCTGTTTATTGTATTATATATAATGTGTGTATATACAGGATGTCCCCCAAAAATATATACACACTTCAACAGCATTCTAACTATTGCCTGTACAGGTAATCAAAGTGTCAATCGAATGTTAGTTTCGTGTTTTAACAGTACAAATTTACAATACACACATAAAACCAGTGTATATACATACATGAGTGTGTATACACATACATGAATGTGTATATACAATATATATGTATATATATATAGACACATATATTCACGGTGCAACGGTACATTAAAATATAGATGCGGGAGAGGGGGGGTGTATATATAGGGGCGCTGGGGATAAAGGAGTGTAAAGCGTGTGTAATTGATATATTGAAGGAGAGGAGCGTGCAGCGATAGAGTAACAAATATATAGAGAGGGGGAGAGATGGTATTGAAGGGGAGGAGTGCAAAGCGAAAGAGTAAGAGATATATATAGAGACGGAACAGATAGAGAGAAACAGGCGTAAGTAACAGTGGAAGAGATATAGAGAGAGGTACTCTGATTGGTTGAAAATTAGCCAATGACATACGATCACCACCACCACGGCTATCCCCGAAAAATTTTTAAAGAAGCTAGGCATATATGTTAGAACACGAAAAGTGAACATTCTGTTGTTTCACACTTTTCGTGTTCTAACAGATACATATATACATACATACATATATACATGCATACATATGGTTGTGCATCCATAAATACATACATCCATGCATACATACACACATACATACATACACATGCATATACACATACACACATACATACATACATACATACATACATACATACACACATACATACATACATACACACATACATACATACATACATACATACATACATACATACACACATACACACATACACACATACATACACACATACACACATACACACATACATACACACACACATACATACACATGCATATACACATACACACATACATACATACATACATACATACATACACACATACACACATACATACATACACACATACATACATACACACATACATACATACATACATACATACATACATACACACATACACACATACACACATACATACACACATACACACATACACACATACATACACACATACATACACACATACATACGTTTTCAGTTTTACTATAAACAGTAAGTAATGTATGTGGAGCAGTGTTTCCCAATATGGGGCGTGGCAATTGTGGTGATGGTGGGGAGGTGTAGGGTGGTGGATTGGCAGAATCGGTAGAGCGTCGGACATAGCGCTTTGTGGTATAGAGTTACGTCCCTTTACGTTCTGAGTTCAAATCCCTCCGGGGTTAGCTTTGCCTTTCATCCTTACGGAATCGATAAAATAAAGTACCAGTAATGTACTGGGGTATGCATCTGTGTGTGAATGCATCTGTGTGTGTGAATGCATGTGTGTGCATCTATGTGTGTGAGTGCATGCGTGTGTATATGTGTGTGTATCTGTGTGTGTGAGTGCATGTGTGTGCATCTGTGTGTGAGTGCATGTGTGTGTGTGAGTGCATCTGTGTGTGAGTGCATGTGTGTGTGAACATGCATATATGTGTGTGTTTGTGTATCTGCTTGACCGTCTAACTACCAATTTATATATGCATGTATGTATGTTTGTGTGTGTGCATGCATGTATGTATGTACGTATTTATGTATGTATGCATGTATGTATGTATGAATGTGTGTATGTATGTGTGTGTATGTATGTATATATGTATGAATGTATGTATGTATGTATGTATGTATATATATATGGGCAAAGGGCAAAGGACCTCTTAAGAGTCAATGGCCATCCAAAATCACCGGGAGAGATGACCCCTTAGCCTTTGTCAAGGCAGAATTCTAGGAGAAGGAAAACTCTGATATAACACCTGCAACCCTGATGGTATCCAATGATGTTGACTTGTTCTTCTTTTTGGTAAATATCATCTTGATTAAGAGAGTGGGACTGGCTTTGTGCAGTGCCTTTGCTCACTATAAAAGCTTCACGGCACAGGCATTGCTTTATATCTGGAGATCTCTCTGCTCTTGTCGTCACATGGTACCATGGGCCCAGCACTATGTGTCAATAATTGTCACAAGTGTAGTGTTTGTACCAGAGTTTCCAAGTCGCTGGTTGGACTAAAAAGTCACACTCGTTCAGCGCATCGGTAGGGGTTCTCCTACATGGATATAAGGTAGTGGCCGTACTCGAAAACGAGTTGGCAGCCACCATGTACATATATAAATATATTTATATAAATATATATATATATATATATATATATATATATATATATATATATATATATATATATATATATGCGCGCGTGTGTGTGTGTAAAGCTATGGAACATGCATTACACTAACCTTCCCATGTAACAACAGGGAGTCGTGCCATACTGAGATTCCCCAAATATTTGGGAGACCGTAATGTAGAAAGGAATTCACATTACAATTTCCACAGTCTTGTAAAACCATAAGGAAGTGAAACCCTCGCATACCACACCACTTACATAATCCAGATTTATATTTCCGGCTCAACTGCATCAACATAAACAACAACATTATAAGTAGCAACAACGCCAGCAGTAGTAACAACAACAGTAGCAACGACAACAGCAGCAACGACAGCAGTACCAATAATGCCAGCAGCAGCAGCAGCAGCAGTAGCAACAACAACAGCCATAACTACAACGGTAGCAGTAGCAACAACTTCAGCAACAACAACAACAACAACAACAACAACAAAATACAACAATAACAACGACAATAATTGTTTCTGATTTTGGCAAAAGGCCAACAATTTTGGGGGAGGGGAAAGTCGATTAGATCGATCCCAGTGCGTGACTGGTACTTTATTTTATCGAATCGTTAAGGATGTAAGGAAAAGACCCTCCCTGAATAAATACAGCGAAGCAAATAATACTTTCTGATCTAGACAAAAGGCCAGACATTTGGAGAGCGGCGTTAGTTAAATATACCGACCCAAATACTTGACTGCTACTTTTTTATCGACCCTGAGAGGATTAAAGGGAAAGCTGACGTCGTAAAGAACCGGAACTAATACTGCAAAGCATTTTGTCTGACGCTCTATCGCTTCTGCTAGAGGCTCAAAATCTTTGGGCTAAAAGCAGATAGAGCTTCCGTTTCTAATAAAAGGGAAAATGGCTAATCCGTACATTAAGACAATTGACCACACCATTTCTGACTACCCATTCCTTACTAAATCAGAGTATATCCATAAACTCGATTGAGTCACCTGCTTTATCTACTGGGCATTATGCCGACACTTTAAGAAAACATAGAAGTAGTATAAAGATATAGTAAAGGTGATAGTTGGCAACGATCTAACCATAATAATCTGAGACATGCTTGTCCAGACAAAATAGATTCAAATATATTTATCAAGAACAGGAACCATAGTAATATTAAAGCTACCGCCAAACTTAATAATTCCTTCTAACATTGGCTCAAGGCTAGACATTTCGGTGAAGGAGAAAATCGATTATATTTGCTCCAGTATTTAACTGGTACTTTATTTTATCGACCATCCTTACCATTGGACTTAATAATTGTTTCTATTTTTGGCACACGGCCAACAATTATCCCAGTACATTACTGGTATTTTATTTTATCGACCCCGTAAGGATGAAAGGCAAAGTTAACCTCGGCGGGATTTGAACTCAGAATGGCAAGGGCCGTAACTCTATGCGTCAAAGCATTGGACTTAATAATAATGTTAGCCAGTAGAAATATTACTAGTAGCGATGGTGACGAGACACTCCTGTGTCATATTTAAAGACTGGCAATAAATTCCACCTGTTTACCTACAACAATTCAGCGAGATTCTCTGGATTCTAAATACTAAGTTGCCAATATATATATCACACATCATCAATAACTTACGAGCTTACAGAGAAGAGGATAACGTTAACTCCTACAAGTAACAGATAAAGAAAATGTTATTTTAACTACCACCTTATATTAAATGACACTATCAAAAATGTACAAATGAAAAGGAAAATTGTGACATTTCAATAACCAGTGGCATGGGCGACCGTTTGCAACATACTATTTCAAGCAATATAGAATATTTTAAGTAATATAGAAGATGGTGTATGAGCCTTGTTCTCCGCCCTTCTTTGTAGTATACGAAGTTGACTTTTGTATCAGCCAACCTCTAAAGATGTCAGTCATAAGATGGACATTAGACCAAATGTACATCTTAGTATAGTCAAGCAATTTAACAAGAACATGGACACTTTTGGTAAACTATTGTAACTAAGGCTTTATTTAACGACATATGCGTCTCATTTATAGTATAATCAGAGTAGTTATAGAGCGTGGGCTTATGTATATAGAATCATATACTGTGTTTAATAAACATATTTAATCTTGCTGTGAAATTAGGTCTCGTTGTTAAACTATTGGACTTTCGGCAGAAAAATAGAAAAAAAGAAAAATAGAAGAAAAGTTGAACGGACTATTTTTTGCCTTTCATTACAGATTCATCAGGGATCGCTTATCTACGTCTTCTAAGCAGTAGAAAGTAATTAGCGTAGAGATAATTGTAAAAATGTATTAGCCAAGAGGTCTACTGTTTATTAAACATCTGGTTACGACTGTATTCTGGAGTAGTCTAGGTGTTCATGTCAACAATCAAAATACATTTTCTTCGTTGCCGAACTTCTATTTTAATGACTTCCGCTTGTCATTAATGCCACTTTAGATGTAAATCACACAAATTATCTTCTTCAGTCTTCTAGAGAACAGCTCTCTCTCTCTCTCTCTCTCTCTCTCTCTCTCTCTCTCTCTCTCTCTCTCTATCTATCTATCTATCTATCTATCTATATATATCACCCTCAACGCCACTCAGACATAAGTAAGTAGATTAACTCACGAATGCTAACATACATGCCTCTTGACGTCAACGAGCTAACGAGGGTGCTTCTATATTGTCGTTCGACCTGCTAGAAATATCACCCAAATCCCCCTCAAATCAAACCCAGCATTTAAAAAGAAGAATACAACGGATAATATAGTCCTAGGTATACTATGTCTGAAAAAAGGTAATATGGTTCGATCTGCTTGAAACAGCAGCCAAATCTTTTAAAACTCACACTCTACCATTTTACGGGAGAGCGGGAAAAGCTTTGAGAGTAAGCCTGTTCGACCAAAGATCATCTGGAGCTAAATAAGAAAAACATCTTTACTTCAACATTCATTTTATATATCTATACACACACTTACATGTATAAACAACTGATTTCTGAAGCATTAGGAAGTGACAGATATTACTTCCTCGTCTAAGTCTTCTGTATCTCTTCACCAGTAATAACCAGTCACTCAATCACCCAGCCAGAACATCTGAGATCAATCTGTATCTCTTCACCAGTAATAACCAGTCACTCAATCACCCAGCCAGAACATCTGAGATCAATCACTATACTCTCGGATCTCGAATAATCGTTCCCCACTCCGCGCTTATTAATGTTTTAAATCCCCGCCCCCACTCTTATTCCACCCACCCCCTCCCGTTTATTAAATTTTGTTTTTGATATTTTATGCAATTGACGTTAAACTTACCGTTCGTTAGTTTAATGTATTACCCTGGCCACCAGACCTCTCAAAAGTATTATATCAATTAGTAACCATTGTCGACGTTTCTCATCTATCAAAACTTTGTTATAGAATTAAAGAATGATATCTTCGATGCTACAAAGGTTGGCAACCTCTAGTAGTACGCCATCAAGATCTGGTGAGTTTTCCTCCAATTACTTCTTGGTGGTCTGATATTAATTCATACGAACAGTATTGCTGATTTCATTCCATCTGTTGTTAATAAAAGAGATGATAACATCCGGCATCATGTTGATTGTTCATAATATATGTGTGTGTCGACAGGTATCGGAATATCAGCAACTAATATTATCTCTACTCCAATTATACAAACTCGGAGAGTGAGGGAGAATGTTCTCTGGCGTGCTGAACTTCTTGGTCCCAGCAGACTGGATGGAGGAATGGTTACCACGGAGGGTAGTGAGGGAGACGTGTTAAAATAGCGATTCCAACTCCACCCCGATAGCTGTGAATATGAGCTGGTTCAGGAACCAAGAACACCAGAAGTTTCTACTGCTATAGGTTCAACAACAAACCTATCTGAAAGAGGTCGTGTGAAAGGTACTAAGATTATTCCCAAATCTGGTAGAACAGAGAAAGCCACTTCTCTGCATGTGATGGTAGCTTCCTTTCTAAGCAGTTCTTTTCTTCTCTTCTTGTGACGCTAAACTCCGTTAGTTGCAGACTGCGTATCAACATGTGATATCTCTCTCCACAAAGTTCGATCAACCAACAGCAGAGTTTAAAGAGCAAAGATCAAGTCCAGTCCATAGGTTGACAATATCAAGCCATCATTTTGGCTGCCGGCCTCTGTTTCTCTTACCAGCCAACCTTCCTTCCAGGCAGAACCTACTCACACCACGAGTTGATCTTTTTATATGACCCTATAGTTTGAGTACTCTTGACTTGACAATTGATGTAATTGGTTTAAGTTTGGTAATGTTGAGCAGCTCACTGATACAGATATGATCGTTGAGCCGATTGCCAATCATAAGTCTCATGATGTGGTTCAGTTCGCTGAAATGTAAATGCACCAACCACATTTTCATTCTATCTTCTTTACAGTTTCCTTTTAGGATGCCTTTCATAGTTGTTTGTTTTCTTTGCATGTTAGATTCTGATAATTTCTAAATAAGAGTAAAACGAGTAATAAACCGTTAAGCTGTAAATCCTTTTATATATATATATATATATATATATATATATATATATATATATATATATATATATATATATATATATCATCACCGTTTTACGTTCATTCTTCCTCGCTAGCATGGGGTAGACGATATATATATATATATATATATATAGAGATTATATTTGGGAAAACCAAACAAGATAAAGAAGGTATATATATATATACAGGGTGTCCCCTCAAAATGTATACACACTTCAACATCATTCTAATACAAGAATGTATACATTTTTGGGGATATATATATATATATATATATATATATGTGTGTGTGTGTGTGTGTGTGTGTGTGTGTGTGTGTGTGTGTGTGTGTGTGTGTGTCTGTGTGTGTCTGTTTGTATGTATGTGTGTCTGTGTGTTGCACATATATACATATACACACACAAGCTGCTGACAAAAAGAAAAAGACTGCAGTCTAACCCCGAGGCCTTATTTCATAACAAAATTAATTACACATGAATACATAACTCCGAATACATGTTTATTTGAGTCGTTTGACACCTCTCAGTCATAATGTATTTTTCTTATTGAAGGCGATACTCTAGTATGAGCTTATAATGGTTAAAACAAACCGAACTATTCTAGTAGATAAAAAAGGGAGGAGCTCTGTTACCTTAGGCAGCTTAATTGTAGTTAAAGAAAAGCCTGGAAGGAATTAGCAGACGTTGTTGCCTGGAATGTGGCAGTGTGTGTGTGCGCATGTGTGTGTGCGTGTGCGTATACCTTTATAGAAGAGGGGTGGAGAAAGGGGAGATAAGTAGAAAAATGACAGCCATGCAAACAGATATGCTGATAGATAAATTGATAGATAAACAGATAGGTGTATAGATAGATAGATATTTGGAGTCAAATTGAGAGAGAAACACAGAACATTAAATAGCCAAAATCCTGCATACCTTTATGATTTTATATATTTGCATGCTTACTCTAACATACATATGTACTTCTGTGAGTTTTGTGTGTTCATATAAGTTTGTATATGTGTGTTTGAGTGAGCATATGTGTGTATTTCTTTGTGTTTGTGTGTACCGTACGTACATATAAATACAAATGATTATTTGTATGTGTAGACACATTTTGTTTATCTGCCACTCCCCTATTTACTCGAAAAGAAATAAAACCCCTACAAATATGGAGGAAAAATATATCAGATGATATATAAAGATAAGTGTCACTATCAAGCTGCCATTACGACAATACATTTGGTGATAGTAAATTCCTCATTTAGCTAGCTCTCTTCCCCAAACCTGGCTTTCTACTTCTTGAAATATTTCAACCTTGAAGATCTGCCTCGACTATTCATCCGACATACAAGTTCAACTTACATTAAAGTACAGCACACACGTCTGAGATAAAATACCCCTAATCTACCCTCATTCAAACACAGATATTTGAGACTGCTTTGCAAACAGAAAATATGTCAGCCATACAATCGACCAGGCATATAAAAACAGATAGGATAAACAAAAAATACTCCAGTTTCTATAATACCATACTGTTCCCAATACGACGGGCCAGTACCTGTTGGAGTATTTTTCTATTATTATTATTGTTTTCTTGAGGGCGATGGATTGGCAGTATCGGTAGAACGTCAGACGCCAGGCTTTCCAAGTACCAGTAATTCACTGAGGTAATTGCTGGCCTTGTGCCAAAAGTAGAAACAATTATTTATTTGGTTCCTTTACCGGTTGGTTTCGCAGTTCTTCTGCTTTTCAAAAGTAGAGTTGAGATGGAGGGTCTGTGGTTTTTCTCACATCAGATGTGAGAAAAACCACAGACCCTCCATCTCAACTCTACTTTTGAAAAGCAGAAGAACTGCGAAACCGGTAAAGAAACCAAATAAATATATATATATATTTTTTTAAATAAGACTCAGTTGCATTTTCGATTTCATCTTTTTTTCTTTATACTTTCACCTCGGTTATTTTTCATTTTGTAAAAAAAACCCTCACTTTCTAATATATATATATATATATATATATATATATATATATATATATATATATATATATATATATATATATAAATATAAATTAGCGAGAATCGTATTTCAGCTCAGGAATTAACGAAAAACAACTTCCGAGATGTGTGGCAAGCGCTCGATGATTCATGTGAATCAGAGCTACAACATACGTTAAAGGCCAAACACACTGAGATGGTAGTTAAACTAATCATCCGCACGGTCAAAAAAACGACCAAGTAATTCGGGTCAAACAATAAAAGTATATGTGATTGATATATATATAGTAATAATAATAAATTTGAAGACTCAAATCCAAAGAGGATTATCCAGATAAGGATAAATATATATCAAATATATAAGAACCGTAGAGCAAATATTTATTAAAATAACAGATTAAAGTTTAAGCAAAGAATCGCTGCTTTCACTCTTAACGGGATCTTCAGAAGATCCCGTTAAGGGTGAAAGCAACGATTCTTTGCTTAAACTTTAATCTGTTATTTTAATAAATATATATATATATATATATATATATATATATATATATATATATACATACATATATTCATACACATACACATAAGGAAGGCTTCCAGAATTTCCATCGACCAACTTTCACTCACAAGCCATTTTTCAGCCTGATGTTAGGGTAGGAACGCCTTGTCTAAGATGATGTACAGTGGAATTGAACTCGTAAATATGTGGTTGTGAAAAGACCTTCTTAACCACAGAGCCAACCCAACGGAGAAAGTAAGTCAAAGTCGACTCTAGTGAGATTTGAAGCAAACTTACCCTTCCCCCTTTAAGGTATTTACTCCTGGAATTCACAGTTTTGTTTCTCTATACCCTCGTTAACGCCATCCAGTTGTATCTGTTTCCCGTCTTTATCCTCTGACACTCTTATTCAGGTTAATTAATATACACAAAAGAATAACCAGTGATATATTATTTTCTTTTCAAAACCTGTCCAATCAGAATTAATGTTTTTCATCGTAAAAACCTATCAGCTAAAAAAATCTACTCTCTTCTAATTAGCAGCTCATTATTTCTATTATTATTATTTATTCTGGAAAATATATTCCAGCTGCAGCTCGTAAAAGAGTGCGGTTCTAAGTGTTTATCTCTTCTGCTATCCTGTTAAAGGAGTTTTGTGAAAGACACATTCCTCAAATTAATGAGTTTCTAGTCAAATATAATGTCAGATTTAGTGAAGCCGTTGACCAACCAATGGACAAAATAGATTGGCCAATGTTGAGTGCACATCTTTTACATTCTGGGTTAACCCTTGTGGGAACGACAAGGATGCTGAAGAAAAATAACTATGTAGTATATAAAATTCTAATGTACCATTATAGTGATATCAAAGGACCTAATTTCCTATTTATGGCTCACGTTCATTTGGCAAAAGCGAAGCTAAAGAAAAAAAATAACAGACATCACACATTTATAGAAAATAAATAGATAAATAAACAAAATAAAAATAATAAAAATAATAAAAATAATAGTATTTTTTATAATTTAGGCACGTGGCCAGAATAAATAATCAAGCTAGGAATGATTACTCTTGATTTAACACCAAAACAACTTTTGTATAATTAAATCTTTTGTCAATATATTATTAGTCCATATTTCACGATCCTTATGAGTATGAAAGGCTAAGCCAACCCCAACGGAATTAGACTAAAAATGTAGATTTATGAAATATAGACAGACAGAACTAAAGGCTGCAAGGAGTTAGTTTTATCCAAACCATTCCATTTATTTTAAAAGATCACTCTCAGTAACTCGACTTAAGTACAAAGACATTTACTTGATTTAACATTTTAGTCAACCTTAGTATGTTGATATTTGTGTGTGTATGTATATATATATATATATATATATATATATATATATATATATATATATATATATATATATATATATATATATATATATATATATATATATATTGAGCGCTTACCAGCATTTCTACGATTTTGCGTTTCGTTTCGCTTTTTCTACCAGCCGAAATACGATTCTCGCTGAATTATATTTATATATATATATATATATATATATATATATATATATAAATACAATATCGGAGAAAGCTTTTTAGCGATACTCCGGCCAAATTCCAACTCACTCAACAAACATTAGGAAATAAGTGATTATATTCCCAATTCGGGGTGCTAACTAAAAGTATTGCGTGGAAAATTGGCTGTATTATTTCAAATGAGACATATCTAATATATCTCTTCCCAGACGGACGTCTCGTTTCATTATAGAACTCCTACAATTTGGGTGAAATTATATCAATTTATGCAGAAGCTTGTATACCATCAATATACACCCTAGAAGAAGAATTGGTAAAGTCGATTCCATCAGAATTTGAAATGAAAAACAAAGAAGATCTCCCCACGACCTAACAATGTTCTGTGCTCTACCATTTATGTTAATTCAGTACTCTAAATACCTCCAACGATTTAAACAAACGGGTACAGGAATAGCTAACACTCGTTTGAAATAGCAGCGTTTTAAAGTCGATTGTTGTTTTATTTTAGGTGAGGTTGTAGCTGTGTTTCTTTCTCTTTTGGGGATGAGTGTGGGGTGCGGTGTTGTGTTTCTGTTTTCTTTGGGGGGGGGGGGGGTATTTTTATTATTATTATTATTTTGGTGGGTAGGTGGGGAGTGTATTTCTATTGGGGTGGGGGTATTTTGGGGGGTGGTGTGGGGGTGGGGTATTGTTGTGTTTCTATTTTTGGGGGGAGGGGTGTTTTTTTTCCTATTTGGGGGTGGGGGAGGGTGTTATGTTTCTATTTTGGGGGGAGGGGTGTTGTTGTTTTTCTATTTGGGGAGGGGAGGGTGTTGTGTTTCTATGTTTTCTTTCTATCGACGCTGACTCAACAGCAACAACATGGCTATCAACATCACCAAAATTCTAGGAAGGTGCAACAATACTTAAAACAAGATTTGAACTATCAAAGACGATATTTTAGAGAGAAAAAAAATCTACAAATTATTTATACTTATTTCACTTAAGGATTTGACATCCGCAAAAAATTTGAAACGATCGTTTTGTTGTTATTGTTATTGTTGCTTTTGGTATTGTTTAGCCCTTGGTCAATCCTGGTCAAAACAGACGTATAGCTTCTTTTTAGAGTTATCAAAAACTAAATTTTCTAATGTGTCCCCTCCACTTTTAAGACAGCTTAGTGCTTATTTGAGGGAGATTTGGTAGCAATTTCTGGCAGGTCAAACGACTACGTAGTGGCTCCATCGTCGGCTTATGTTGTCATTGTTGTCGTCAGAGGTAATATTGGTGGTCGTGAAGATAAAAACTTCTGGAGGTGAAACAAATATTTTTGTTAATATAAATTTTGATAGTTGTTAATATAAATGTTGATAGTTGGTGTTAGCAAGTGATGATGACAAGTGATTGTAATACAGGTATTGTTGTTTAGTCAAAGGTTAGAG
>OZ024747.1:7176630-7179130 GCA_964016885.1 Eledone cirrhosa
GGAATGTTTTACATATTTTTACTGTTCCATTAATGGATTGTACTTGTAATTTCCTAACTAGTTGTGTTCTTTCTGTTCCTGTGAAGCCAGCTTCTCAAGATTTGTATTGAGGCAGTTACTAACAAACCCCAGTGCCCCAATAATCAGCTAATTTCACTACTGTGCATGTTTTCTTCTCCCTGTCCCATATCATAATATCTGGTCTACTACCCTAAGTATCGAGTACTCTGGTGCGTTCTGGTCCACCTGGTATCTTACCACACCTTCTTTGTTTCATATATATATAAATATATATATAAATCAGGAAAGAAGGTTTACATGGTTTGCTATACAAAAAAGTTTTTATTAACATAGCTTACATTTGTTTCACTGAACTGGTATGTCTAGAAATCGCTATCCGCCTAATTTTGCGTCATTCGATCGCCAATACAGAATTATAACCAGTCAGATCTTCGGAGCATGCGAGAATGAAGAAAATACACAGGCAAGAAAAGAAAAGAAAATATGGAGTAGTTATGGCATTCAATTAGAACAATAACAACAACATGGACTGCATTTAACTATTATTTGTTAATCCGTATATAAATATATATATATATATATATATATATATATATATATATATATATATATATATATATACATGTATACATATATATTATGCCCGAAACGTCCCCCCCCCCCCCACACTCTCAAGCGTGAACCTAATACTAACACTTTGTTCTTGTTTTCTGTTTTAACTATAATATATATATATTTCATTAAGACTAACTAGTAAGTCTTGTTACTCTGGAGTTTCGCCTATTTATCACAGGAGACACGGAAACACATGTCTGAGGATCAAAAGAACAATGCCGTATTACCTTCACGTCATGATGCAGAAGTCTGCTGCTATTTCACAGCCTCAAATGCTGCCAAGTATCAACTGATCGCATGTTCAGATCGAGTTTATTCTCTAAACGAAAAGAATTTCTATTAATTTCTTCAGTTTTAAAATCCAATTTATTAGGAAACCTTTTGACAATGGATTACCGATTTATTTTATCCAATTTTTATTTATATATTTTATGGCGGTTATGTTCAGCTCCCCTCCCCCACACTTTAAAGGTATATTATCAAACACATATCGAGACTAGTGTATATTTCTATGAGTCAACAAATAGGCATCTACGTTGTAACGCAATATGTTAAAATTAACAGCCAAATTTATTTTTTTATCAAAGATTTTCTTGATCAGATCTGATTTGGAGTTAAACAACAAAAGCCACAACAATGATACATATTTCATCAATGTGGTTAGGTGAATTCTTACACAAATAGTTATAACATTTGTTTAAGTTATCGTCAGCTACTACATCAACATTGTCTACAAAGTATCGCTAACACAGAGATAATGTTTATCAAATGCTGATAATTTTATAAAATAGCCAAACAGTGTTTATATAAATAGATACCTTGAATCCAGAAATATTTTCTTTGTAGGCGACCTGAAGTTCTATATAAAGTAATCAACATCAACAAGTAATTGGATCTCATTATTTAACTTTGCCTTTCATCCTTACGGTGTCGATAAAATAAAGTACCAGTAATGTACTGGGTAATTGCTGGCCTTGTGCCAAAAGTAGAAACAATTATTTAATATTGGCAGTATCGGTAGAGGGTCGGACGCCATGCTTTGACGCATAGAGTTACGGCCCTTGCCATTCTGAGTTCAAATCCCGCCGAGGTTAACTTTGCCTTTCATCCTTACGGGGTCGATAAAATAAAGTACCAGTAATGTACTGGAATAATTGCTGGCCTTGTGCCAAAAGTAGAAACAATTATTTAATATTTCAACGGCGGTGGATTGGCAATATAAGTAGAGCGTCAGACGCTATGCTTTACAGCATAGAGTTGTGGCTCTTTACATTCTGAGTTCAACTTTGCCTTTCATCCTTACGGGGCCGAACAAATAAAGCACCAGTAATGCACTGGGGGTAATTGTGCCAAAAGTAGAAACAATTATCTAATATTTCAAAGACATTGAAACGAGGAAAACTTGTGCTGGCAACAAAGCTAAACATGAACAGCTTAACAGCCTAATATAGCCTGTATATTCGAATGAGAACTACAAATGTCTCGGACAAGATGAGACTGTGGATTAGTTTGACCCTCTTAATTAGGTGAGGATAACATTTAAAATTTCCAGGGTTCAAAGAAAATATAACCAGCAGCACACTCAGCCTACAACAAGCATATTTATCACAACACGTTTGAAGTACTTATCCTGACAACTGACTTTAACCTTCTGAATTAGGTACTACAAGGCGTTAACGAGATAGATGTAAGAACTCTGCAACTCTTTAGTGTTGAAGGATATTTCAACATCAACGTGAATGTAAATAGATTATATTTCTTCACTGGCGGACAACGGCCATAGCCTTAAATCACAAGATACTCGGAGTGGAACACCAAAGCAACAACTCCAGTTGAACAAAAAAGAAGACATTCAGCAACTAAC
>OZ024747.1:7189130-7191630 GCA_964016885.1 Eledone cirrhosa
GGAAAAATTTGAAAATTGAAATGTTTTGAGCGATGCGATGTCATCAGTTGAAACAAGATAGATTGTTTTGTATGTTTTAATAGTTTGCTTTGGGTATAAGATTCAATGTGTTGCCTTGTTTTGTAATAATCATTTAGAAACATGATTTATCTTGGCCAGTTTCCATTCTGTAAAGAATATCCTATATAAAAATTAGTAATTAGATCGTGAGGTCTTTTTTTTTTTCATGCCGCGAAGTGTTTCTAACAAATAATTTGAAGACACTAAGTTTCTTTAGGTAAAGTTACAGTTTCTTTTTATATCAGATCCAATCGTATTGCTTTAGTGTTCATCAACATAATTGTCAGTATAATTGATTATGCAGAAATGCTATCTCCTGCAAATATAAGTATTTAAAATGTATATTTATCTCAACAATGACAGTTCATTTTACCGTTGGTATTTAGTTTCAAAATGGCAGGCTGATACTTCAGCCGACTTCGCACTGGCTTTGACAACCTGGTCTTTACTAGCATTTGCCAAACCCCACGTAACAATGCTTTTTAGCACGTTTGTAAGACATTCTATCTCTATCATCTCATGACTAAGAAGCAAATACCAGCTGGCCGTTTTAACACTCAAGCCAGATTATTTGCATATTTTTCAAGATTTGTCTCATTCCCAGTAACAGATGTGCTGTTCTACACGTGTCTACAAGTTTCTCCATTTTTGACTTCTCAGTGGGTTTGAGCAATTACATACGAATTACATGGATACAATATATGCACAAAGTTCTAACATAAAATCTCATGGTTAAGTTGTAGCCATGAAAAAAGACTTTACTTCAACTCTTGGTCCCACTGTGTCATACTTTGATAAAGTGTCTTCTACAATAAAACTTGGGTCGACCAATATGAGTGAGATTGAGTAGGGGCAAATTCTGCAGAAGTCCATCGGTCAGACTGTACTTGTTGCTCGATGGTAGACTTAGCTTCGTTTAACACCACTACTTGACCATAAACGGAGTCCACTCTGTTGCAAGTATTCAGACTAAGACCCTGCCCTGATTTGGCTGTTAATTATAACAGGTCAAGCGACCGCATAGCAAATTTTTCATTGGTTTTTCCTTCATCTATAGAGTGGATGGAAAGAAACTTCCTATTTAAAATTGTTAAAATTGTTAATAACTTTAATTATTGGCTGGTTTTCATAAAACATGTATTATTTTGAATAGTATAATGGTAGAAATACATTACAGTGTTAAAATTCTACATAGACACTAGTGTTGTCCACCAGTGCTTGTAATAATATGGGTATGTCCTCGATTGTCTTCATCAGGAACTCTGGAGATATGTTGGTCAGTACATGACGAATGCATTCCTCCAATTTATTGAGAGGTTTTGAGCTATAGACTTCTTCTTTCACCCACCCCCACAATAAAAAATCGCATGGCGATAAGTAAGGGCTTCTTTATGGTCATTAATGTAGGCTTCATTGACCCAGACAACGTCCTGGAAATCGGAGATCAAGCTACTCACAGACAGTGTGTGCAAAATGAGGAGGGGCTCCATCTTGCATGAATATGAGGATATTGGCCTAAATGGTCACAGCAGGCCAAAAAATCTAAATTTTCAAGAGTTTCTTTCCATCTGCCTTGTAGACCCTCGTCGTCGTCATCGTCATTGTAGTTGTTGTTGTTGTTGCTGTTGCTGTTGTTGTTGTTGTTGTTGTTTTTGTATAGCTCTCACTCGATGTTAAAGTTTCTCATTTTGTTTCCAACTCTTATCTGAGCGTTACATAAAAAGATTTCCTCTCTTTTAATCTTTGTGGAAAAAACAAACTTCATTATTCTAAATGTCAATCTTAATTGGTGAAGAGTGGGGTGACCTTTGTATTTGATAAGACCTTACACACAATGAAAGATTTTTCAAAATATAGATGTTCTCGTTATCCGACTGGGTATTAACTGGGGGGGGGGGGGGGGGTAATATTTGCAACAGCTTATCTCTTTAATATCCTCCCATATTACTGTCTGCTGTGAGTAACCCCAGAAGAATGTAAATAATTCCACTTTCCAAAATATTGACTTACGATATTATTTCGCTATATCATCAATCATTGTCAAACTATCCTTCTAAGTCTCTAACCAGGTTTACTTAGTAGTTGGTAGTTAAGTTTTAATATATTTAATGCAGGAAACATCAACACGCTAACTAGAAATACTAGACGTCTTCGAGAATGTGACTTTAAGTGGATTTGGCTGGTATTTCTAGCAAGAAGAGTGACTACGTAGAGGCTCCGTCGTTAGTTCAAATAATACGTACATTGACGTATTTGAAGCTGTTATTGTTTAAAACAATAAAAAGAAAACTTCTCTTGATTGTGATATTTTCTATCTGCTCTTTAGTCTACCATTACTTAATTCCTACTGATCCAATGTCGTATAAATATCATTGGTTGGTATCAGATCTAATTTCCCTTCATGTTGGAAATTACTAAAGAATTTTGAGGTCAACGAAGA
>OZ024747.1:7199130-7241595 GCA_964016885.1 Eledone cirrhosa
ATAAGGGACCAAATTTATACAATGAATATACAGATATATACATTGCTTTAAACAAAGAAGAAAAGTGGGAATAACAAGGAAGAAAAAAGGAGGAGAGAAGACCAACACACCTTATCACACGCCACCACAATAGGCACTGCAGCTTCCCTCTAATGTAAGCCAACGCACTCGCAGCATTGCAGCCAGTGATGGCAAGGCTAAGGCACTGGAATAACGAAAGTAGTCGTGTCTTCAACAACACATGTATACAAAATACGTTACTATCGAGTATACATATGTTTTATATAAAACTGACTCCTACAGGACTACAACAGTTATAGTGCTGTAAAAGTAATTTCTATATAAAATAAGGTCTTGGATTTTTAGCCACAATTCTCTTATAGAAAACCACCACGATCGTTATGTATTATATATCGAACTCTTTTAATATTTATATATTTATATACATATGAACAGTGGGTTATTGTGAGCTATTTCTAGCGATACCACTTACCACTATCAACCTAGCGAACGCCGTAATTTTATTTTTATTCTACACGTAACTTGAGCAATGGCTAGCCTCATGCTTCTTTGGGAACTAATATTTTTCTAGAATTTTAAGATGTCTATTGATGATTGCTAGCTCTTTACTTCACCATTTGCTGATGTTAATCAACGGTAAATGTTGATGATTTTTGATGCATCAAATGGTACGATATAGGCCTTCTAAATACTTAGTGACTATGTAAATATAATATTTATTTTGTATCTACGTTTTTTTTATAACCTAATTAGAATGTTCTCTGCAAAATATTAGATATGGGGTTCCTCACTCCCAATGGTCTAACAGCACGCTAGACACTAAGTCCCGTGAAGTATAAGTGGGCAGTAGTCTGGGTTCCGAAACCTTTGAAGCCAGTCAAACTAGAAGAAGGACAACTCTAAGCATAAATCCTTGTTGCCTATGAAGAGGCGAAGGCTAAGGGAGTCAACCCCGACCGTAAACATGTTTGAAAGAGAGAGGACTCAGGACACATTGATCATATTCATCTCGAACAGAGCATAAAGACACCACGAATAGTTAAAGAGTGTAAGGATTTTTACAAGTACACTCGTCACGTATTGGAGGGAGGTGTAGTTTATGTTTTTCCTGTGTGTTTTGATGTGTTTTGAACGAATCCGATCTTCAAAACACTCGGCAATCGTTCGTTTTTTCTATTTATCGGGGAAAATTTCGGAGTTCTCGTGTTTGGAGGTGATTAGTGGATTGGCAGTACCGGTAGAGGGTCGAACGCCATGCTTTGACGCATAGAGTTACGGCCCTTGCCATTCTGGGTTCGCATCCCGCCGAGGTTAACTTTGTCTTTCATCCTTACTTGGTCGATAAAATAGAGTACCAGTAATGCACTGGGTAATTGCTGTGCTAAAAGTAGAAACAATTATTACACTTGTTTCGCTTTGAAGCTGAAAATTACGTTTTTCGATTCGTTTTTCATATTTTCAATGGATATGGCCTTCAAGAACCCTCGGAAATTATAATTATTGTTTTTTTTTTTTAATTAGCGAGTGGGGGTGGGCATCTTTGGAATCCACAGGTTTGGGGGGGGGGGGGATATTATACCCGTCTAGCTTTGGAGGTCAAATTTAAGTTAGTTCTATAGCCTATGACATGTTTTGAACTAATATAGTTTTCAAAACCGACGGAAATTATTCATTATTCAGTTAACTGAAAATAACATACGAATAACAAATTTCAACTCCCAACCAAAGAGCGCAGAGACTGTCCTCACACCCAACCCGTTAACTATAAAACGAATAATTTCTGACAGTTCTCCACGTTAAACTCGTTCAAAACACATCAAAGGCCACAGGATCAACATAAATTTTATCTACAAAGCGGGACGGGTGTAATTGTAAAAGAAAAACCCATAGAATGGCGGTTGTGTTTGAGGCCTGTGTCCCTCAACCCTGAAGACGGGGGTTTATTCATTCATTTTGTTTGTTTATGTGGAATGGCTACAGCCAGAACGCATGATGCTAAACAAAACAAAAACAACAAAAATAATTTCTCGTTTTCAGTCTCCTAAAATTATTGACGTTCCTGTCAAAACAAAAGAAAGAGTATTGGACTAACAGATGTGTTGGATAACTTTGATAACTTTGATAGGTTTCGGCCAGTATTGGCCCATGCCATGTCTAACTTAATAGCACCACCTGGCAAAAGCAGAGGTTCTCAAACTTTTGGGACCATCGCCCTCCTCACGGCCATGTAATGAGCGCCCCCAATCCTATTTCCAGAGAGACCTGCCTATACTTAAATTGTAAATAATATAATATATACTATGTATAAATAAATATTATATATTTTTTATTTTACTATATTTATATATATGTATCATTTGATATTTAATATACTATTATATCATCTCTACTGCCTCCTTAAGCCCTAGCACACCCCTGGACCTCAGGGAGGGGGTAGCGCCCACTTTGAGAACCTGTGTTAGAGGGTCGCACAAAATACCTTGTGTTTAGTTACTACCCTTTACATTGAGTTCAAATACCACCGGGATTAACTTTGCTTGGAATTAGATGATATTTAACACAATTCAGAAAGAAGACTTATATAAGCCATTTAAATGTTACTCCTAGAGAAATATAAAGCAATGATTACATAAAGCAATGATAAAAATAATACTACACAGTTTTACAAGTTGACATTTATAGAAATATATTTAACCTAATATAATTAATCGTTTCTGATTTAGGCACAATTAATATGAGGCAGTCATTATACTGTCGCTCGACCTACAAGAAATAGCAGCCAAATTTCTTCAGATCACACTCAGTTTTTTTTTGTTTTTTTTAAAGGAAGGGCGGAGAGGGAAATGTTATTTAACCCCAGGTCAATCCTGTTTGAACAGACCTATAGCCAAAAGTTTCCAAGTTATGAACGCCCAGTGATTTTGTTTGTCCAGCATGTAATACTGTAATATCCAGCTAGTTCTGAGATGTCATTTCGTGGAAACTGTTGCTATTTCTAGCAAAACAAACGATTACATGGAAAATGTATTTTTGGATGTCCTACATATACAATAATGGTCTCTGATTTAGGGACAAGGCCAGCAAACTTTTGGGGGGAGGTGAAGTCGATTAAATCGTCCCTAGTGCGTGACTAGTACTTTATTTTATAGATCCCATAAGGATGAAAGGCAAAGCTAACCTCGGCGGGATTCGAACTCAGAACGTAAAGGGCCGTAACTCTATGCCACAAAGCATGGTATACGACCCTTTACCGATTCTGGCACTCCACCACGGACCTATATTTGCAATAATTGTTTACGGGATGGTCATGGCTGGAATACTATCGATCAAAAGTCTGCTCGATCTAATTTCAAATCTAGATGAATTCAATTTTGTCGTTATGCTTTCGGTTAGATCGATAAAATAAAGTATTAGGTCACTATATATTCCTATAATGCACCGTTGATGTGAAATAAATATAACAGAAAATCGCAGATGACGTGGATTAAACAGCGACTACAGTAAAACTATTGATGAGAACGAAACCGGAGAGTGATTCAGTCTTTTCCTTAGTTACAACCGGAAGTCACAGTGCTAATATATAATAACAAAACAAGGACATAAAATACATTCACAATCGATTTCCGGTTAGTTTCGTTACGTCATTTCCGGTGACGACCATTCGGATATTTGTGTTGTCGAGAAGCTGGTAAGTTGGAAACTGTTTTAAATGACGTCTTTTAGACTTGCTACATTGGAAGGTGGTGGTGTTGGTCAGGTTAGAGGACTGCAAGAAACTATAGTAGTAGTAGATGTCCATCAACACCGCCTACACCTCGTTTGTTTTTCTTATATATCTTCTAATTATCTATTATGTGTGTTGCGAATCCGCACTATCGTAGACTGACACACAGACATGTCTTAGGGGGGGTGACACATTTCAATTTATGTTATGGTTACAACAGCATCATCGATGATGCTGTGTATGTATGTGTAGCAGCTGTAATTTGGCTTGGAATATTTCTGTCCAGCTGCCTCCGTTAGTGTTAACTCTTGCTACATCCCACCAATTCGTCCGAGAGTTTATATGCATAAATACCCGCCTACGTTTTTACTATCAATATATAATAGATATGATATTATCATATATAATCTTGCTAAAAATATTTGGACTATATGGGAGGTAGAATTGATATCACTGGATTTTAATATATTTCTTGCTTTTTCAACTTTGCTACTGTACTGCTAATTCAATATCAGTTACATTAATTTAAGTTTTACAATAACATAGGGATATCGTAACCCTCGTATATAGCTGGTACTTATCTTTACTAGTTTCAAAAGTTTTTATAAATAATAAAAAGAATTATCCAAGATAATCAAATATGCCGCCAGTCCCATGATATATATTTATAAACACATGTGAATATATAGTGATTGTAATTTTGTATTTATAGACAGTCGTATTTAACTAAAGTATATGTGGACAATTTATTGATTCAACATTTCACATTCAATTGTATACATGTATTTACGAACAAGAATAGAAAAAAAAAAAAAAAAGTATGCCTTCACACTTATACAGGGGTGTGTATTATATATATATATATATATATATACTCTTTTACTCTTTTACCTGTTTCAGCCATCCGGCTGAGGCCATGCTGGGGCACCGCCCTTGATATATATATATATATATTATCCAAAACATAACTATTTCATCTGATGAGCGTACTGGATGTTTCTGTTAGGATCATCTAGTCTCCTGAAACCTTTCGTAATGGAATAATTATATTGTGTTGTTTGTTATGTAATTAAATAGCTCTGTACTATATATAGAGCACTCTTCTTTGCTTTACCTTTTCTACGGAAATACTTAATGCACACATATATATATTTATAAGGCTAAATAATGAGTCTTGTTACTCTGGGGTTTCGCCTGTTTATCACAGGGTCATGAGACAAGAACTCTACTTCGGTATTGAGTACTCTTTTCGCTGAGCCGTCACCACATACGGGGATATATATATATATAATGACTCATGAGGTACAGCTCCTTAGTGTCTTTTATCATAGTTGCAATTCGATTTAAGCATTTGAGTGAAATTGGGTAGACAGAAACAGTGTGGAAGCCCTTCGAATGGACTGTACCTGTAATTCAAAGGACTGTCACACTGATTTCCGGCTGAGAATTATATTAATAGTACACATGTGTGTGGAATACTACTCAACGGAATATATGCTAACTCAATGAGGAGGTACCTCAGGTGATCGGAAAAGTGGAGCACATATCGAAACCAATCAATTGACCTATTATATATGTATATAGCCTGACCACAAGCAAGGTGACACATACCGGTATGAAATGCTGAGTGTACCTTTTTAAATCTTGTATAACAAAAAGGTCATACATTTTTACACACACACACACACACACACACACACACACACACACACTAGTATTGTTCATACACACACGCATACTGACATTAACATGTTATTTAAATAAGATTTCTATGACTATATAATTACACAGACATAAATATACATATATATATACACACTGACACACGCGTCTATACAAACCTTTGGACACATTTGGTATATAATTCTATTTTAATAAAACGTCATTGTCCTTTACTTGTCATCTGATTGTCATTAGTCATCTTTCTTATTTTAGCCATACTGAACTGAAACCCCGACCTACCATCCTACCGTAAACCACATTTTATAAACTGTGGTGTTCCTTCCTACACACGCGCGTGTATGCATGTGGTGTGCTCGTACACATGCACTCACACACACGCACACACGCACTCGCACATGCACGCACACGCACTCACGTTCTGTCTCGATGTTTTAGGGATTACACTTTGATAAAGTCACCGTGTTGTTGCACTCGTTATAGACATTGTGTATTCATTAATAAAAGGGTGTGTCCCCACCCGCCTTGACTTGAACGATACGGTCTAATAGACTAAAGTATTTAAGCTTATTATATATGCTTATATGCATTCTTTGTGTGTGTATTCGTGTTCGTGCGTTTATGATTCACTTAATCTATAGTCTGGTTTAACAATACTACATAGGTCTTGTGTAATTTATTGCTATTTATAGTAGTTCAAATTATTGCAACCATTCGACTCGGATCCCCTGTTCCTTTTTCCTCCTACGCATGTCGGAGGTCCTGAAAAAAAAATAGTCATGTGGCTGTATTAATCCATTTATTGAGGATGTAAATATGTGTGTGTATATCATTTCATCATCATCATTTCCCTGCTTGCAAGGGTGGGACTATATATATATATATATATATATATATATATATAGTACATATGTATATATATATATATAGTACATATGTGTGATGGAGAGTAAGACTAAGAATGTAACTTTATCAACTTCCACTTCATTATCCCCCCCCCCCCTCTCTCCTCAGTTTACATTCCAAAGTTTAAATATTAGAGCATATATTAATGAATTCCATTTGTTGTTTGGTGATTCTGGTTCATTTAGGGTGTTTTATATTTCTACTTGGTTAGCCCTAATATGTCTGTTTACAGTTTAAAACTGGCATGAAGACAAGAAAAACGTTGTCAGAACCCCTCTTAGGAAAAAAGATGTTTTGTGATGACATTAATTTATAGATTTGAGTTTAGTGATTCTTGCTTCAATACGAGTTTATTTTTGTCTTATCAATATGTCCACACACACACACACACACACACACACACACACACACACACACACTACTACTATGCAGTCTTTGTTTTTTATGGAAGAATAGTTTCTTTTTTTATTTGACACTAAATTTTGTAGTGAATATAGTTTGCTGAATCAACCTCAGTAAGCCAACGTGGCAGCATCTTTATAGTTGCTTAACTTGCTGGGAATAGTAGTCACATTCCCTCAAATCACACTGCCTTCTTTAAAAAAAATAGTAATATCATGGGGTGAAACAGCTTTGTCTATAAGCCTGCTTAGTCTAGCTGACCTGCAGGCACCTGTCAATAATAATGGTTTCTGATTTAGGCACAAGGCCAGCAATTTGAAGGGGAGGGGAAAGTCAATTAAATCCACCCCAGTGCGTTACTGGTACTTTATTTTATCTACCTCCCTAAGGATGAAAGGCAAAGCTAACCTCAGCGGGATTTGAACTCAGACCGTAACTCTATGCTGCAAAGCATGGTGTCCGACCCTCTACCGATACTGCCAATCCACAATGGGGTGAAATATTAAGTCTTTAACCATTCTTTAACCCTTTAGCATTTACATTACTCTGTATTTACTATTCTATTTTCGCTGTAGAAGCTTTACCTCATATTGCCTTGCAATGTGGAACACTTCGTATCCCTGATCCTCACATCTCGTCAGCCTTGCAGCCAAATAGTGGGGCCTGCCCATCACCTATAAATTCAGACTACATCTCTCTTTTTGTTACAGTGCAGTTTAGTTCCCTTAGCACACTACTTTGAATGGTGTCATCAGAAGGAGCCTTGATGCAGCCTGTGTTTCCCATCACAACTGGAGCCTGCTTACCTCACCCACGGTGATGGCAGATGCTCAAATGAGATAATTAATAATTTTAGTAAATCCTTCAAAATTGATTAATTAAAATAGTGTATTTGATTAGACATGAAAGGGTTAAGTAGATGACTGTTTACAACACTTGATTAGACATGAAAGGGTTAAGTAGATGACTGTTTACAACACTTCAAGAAGGTAAGGAGTGAGTGAGGAGGAGGCCAACTCTAACAAAGATTGTAGAGAAATGGTTAAAATGAATTTAGATAGCAATAGTTAAGAGAAGTTTAGTTAGTGGTGGAAGTTCAACAAAGAAAGAGGTGGTTGAAGAATGAAGTAGGTCTGTCATAAACATCTTTAGAAGGTTAAGGAACCTAGTCATTGCCAATTCTACTGGTACAATACATGAGTTGACAAACTTCACTGTTTATAAGATGATATTGATATGTAGTAGAGGGAGAAAGAAGTGATTGAAATGGATAGGTGGATACCAGCTGGTTTAGATAGGAGTGGGGGGATTTGTAACTTTTGAAATAAAAGTGCATTTAGTTAGACTATTTGACCTATTTTTTTATTATTTATTGGGGTGTAGAATTTTTGTGAGTGAACAGTATGTCCGTGGATCTTACTTGAACTTTGTTGAGTGTTAGGGTGAGTGATGTGTTTGGTTTCTGTTTTATAAGAGAACTAGCACAATACTTGTCAAAAATAATGGGGTGTATAGTAAAAAACAAAAATCTTATTTAATGATTCCTTGATTACAACTTTGCTTGAACCCCAAAATTTTACTTGACCTTCCTAATCTTCAACTTGTCTTTTTCTTCTTTCAACATGACAACCCATCTAATCCATGCAAGCATGGAAAAATGGACATTAAATGATGATGATATATATATATATATATATAGACAGTAATAATAAATGTGAAGACTAATATCTGAAGAGGGCTCAATAAGGATTATATATAAACCCATAGAGCAAATATTTATTATAAGAATAGATTAAATTTTAAGCAAAGAATTGCGATTCTTTGCTTAAACTTTAATCTGTTCTTATAAAAAAAAATATATATATATATATGTGTGTGTCTGTGTAAATGAAGTATTTCCGTCGGAAAGGTACAGTACAAAAGAGTGCTCGATGTAGGCTACAGAGCTTATTAGTTATGTAATAAACAACATAAGATAATTATTTCATTTACCAAATAAATAAATAAATAAATAAATAAATATATATATATATATATATATATATATATATTTAATATAGATCCTCCTATTTATGAATACAGATCATATTTTAATATTTTCTTTCTTTTAATTTCAGATAATTCTGGCTGTGATCTTCATTGCAAAGTGTTCTCGCATGTCTACAAAGTAATCCAAACAAACAGAGGCAGGAAGAGAAATAAAAGCAATAAAACTAATAAAGGCAGTGAAGAAACTCAGAGAAAATCTTAATGTATTGTGTATTTTCCACTTGAATACAATCATTAGCCACCATTTTCTCCACTTGACTACATTGCAGTAACATACTTCGTCTTCCCCATCAGTGATTCTCACTGTTTGGGGTGTAGTGTTGTTGTTATTTTCATCAAATTGTGGTTGGACTGGTGGTCATTGAATGTAATATATTCAAAATCTTCTTTGGTTGTCTTCTTTCGGTAAACTACTTCCACTCATCCTCTTCAGTCCCTTATCTGCCGCCCTGTCTCCAGCACCAATATGAAGGTATATGCTCTCTCGGTCCTCTACAAAGGAGAGACCAAAGTTCGTTTATTGAAGGGCTGCTATGAATTGTCATCGTTTGGCTATTTCCAGCGATCAACGTAAGTAACCCTAGTCTTTTATTATTCTTTTATTTATTTTGGTAGGGTGTTGATTTCTATTTCTTTTAAAGAGTTTTCTCTTTTCTATGAGGGCTGACTGAAAAGTTCATAGGCTGATTATGGAGGATTGATGCTAGAGCTGTGAAATCTTGCATGCATTAATTTCAACTCTTCTTATCAATAAGTGCATTGTTTCTTTCCAAGGACTATGTTGAAAAATAAACCTCATTTGGTCATTCCATGAGAGTATCTTGGTCAGCCTATGAACTTTTCAGCCGACCCTAGTATTATGCTACTAATTATACAGATACCTAACATTGTTAGCTTTAGGTTATAAACTTCTCACTAAGACTAATTGTCAACTTTTAGCATCATACCAACTTTCTACAGTATCATCTTGACTGAAAATTGTGTTTGTTTGGTTAAGATAATAAGCAACAAGTGTTTGGTTTGTGTGTTTATATTCAGCTAGCATCTCTGTTTTATTCTTCCGGAAGTGACACAATTCGTCATCCTCATTTTAATGTCTGTTTTTTTTCATACTTGTATGGGTTAAACAGGTCCTTCTCAGCATCGCATCTCTCCACTCACCACGTTCCTTCTCAGCATCGCATCTCTCCACTCACCATGTTCCTTCTCAGCATCGCATCTCTCCACTCACCACGTTCCTTCTCAGCATCGCATCTCTCCACTCACCACGTTCCTTCTCAGCATCGCATCTCTCCACTCACCACGTTCCTTCTCAGCATCGCATCTCTCCACTCACCACGTTCCTTCATCAACTTCTCTCTGTGAGTCTCAGTGAAGTATTTTTTGTGACTGTTTGATTGTTGAAGACTTTTCTTTGCAAGAAGTTGTCGGAATACTTGAAAAAGTGGTAGTTGGTTAGGGAAAGATCCAGTGTGAGATGTGGCAGACCTCTGGAGTGATGGTTGTGCAATTTGTGGTAGATTATTGACATGTAAGAGGTTTGGAGGACCTTTTTATTGGCAGTGCTGGACATTGACATTGCAATATTGGAAGCATTTCATCAGTTTCATTATAATACAGGAAACCTCAGAACTGACTTGAGTATATTTGTGTGTGTCTGTATGTATATGTGTATATATATATATGCAAACCTCACATATGTGAAACAGAAATGCACACATGCATGCACATGGAAACACATTCATGTACACACATAAATACATCCACATGCAAACATCACTCTGTTAACATGTTTACCATGAAAGACTACCACATACTGAATGTCTATCCTCATTCTACTATTTCTCTGTTGTCCAGTGTCAAAGAGTTTATGGAGTTCACCAGTAGAATTATAGTAGAACGTTCTAAACCATTCTCGAGATCTTCTGTCAAAGAACAAGGTAGGTGCAGTTTCTTCTGTAAGGAATATGTTATGACATGTAAGCTGTATTCATTTAAAGATTTGAATTATAGTAGAGACTTAGTATTATGTGGGAGACAGGTATATTGGTTGTTGATTTAGGGGCTGGTGAAAGATAGTTTAGGATCCACTTTACACTATACCAATCTGGCAGGGATAGGTACAATGTATGTGAACTGGAAGACTATGAGTTCAGTGTGTGTGTGTGTGTATGTGTACATTTTTATTTAGCCAAGGAAGGCACCACCCTGGACCATTTTTGCAAGATCTTTATGACCAGCTGAGGAGTCAGAAGAAATCACAACTTCGGGGTTATCCTTAAACTAGAAACCTGATCTGAATTCTTACATTAGAGTGGAGTCTGCTAGAAATGTTGTTAAACAGGTACAGTCTATTTGACAGGTTTCCACAGTTTCCATCTATCTAATTACATTCACAAGGTTTAAGTTAACCTGAGGATATGGTAAAAGACATTTGCCCATAGTGCTGGGCAGTGTCATCAAATCTGAATCATTTGGTTGTAAAGTGAACTTAAGCAAAATATGAGAATGGGGTATGTTGTAGGACTAGCCTAATGCACATCCAGGGCCTTGAGTGTAGGGAGAATTTGATATAATTAATGTTATAAAGTTCAGTTGAACTTGTATCAGCCTTGTCAGTTGTTCTGGTAGAATCTAGTCCTAGAGAAGTAATATTGGTAAAATGTTTAGTAACTTGTCTGGAGGTGGGAGTAAAGTTCTGGGTATTTACAAAGTTGGTTTAGTCCCAAGTTGGCTCTGATTAAGCAGACTTATATTCAAAAACCATGGCCAGCCCACCTGTCTTTTTTCAGACATAATATATCTAAAACTATTCAATATGGCCTTCCTGTTTTAAGACAGTAAAGTTTCATTTAGAAGATATTTAACTGTTATTTTTAGCAGGATGAATGACCACATAGATGGGCTGTCATTGGCATGTATTTACAAAGTAGAATCAGTTGTTGATAATTGTACATTGATATGTTTTAACACTTTTCTTTTTGTATTTGCCATTTAATTTTCTTCTTCCTCCCCATTTTAGATTATCTCTGCCATGTTTACATACGAGGGGATTCATTAGCCTGTGTCATGATAGCAGACCACGAATATCCTCAGAGAGTGGCTCACACATTGCTCTCTAAAGTAAGAACATCTTTCTCTCTTGATCCCTTCTTCTCTCTCTCTCAAAAGGTTGATCCCTGGAAAGGCATCCAGCCATAAAACATTGCCTCAGAAAGAATCCTAGGATGAGTATGATTAAACCTGCCTTAGGGTTCACTACACTAACCTCTGTTTTAGCTGAGAAAATGGCCTTAAAATGCTTGTGTGTAACTTTTACATTCACTTTTCTTGCTTTTCGTTTTTGGCATGGGTTGGTGATCTGCATGATAAAAACACCCAGTACATGCTGTGAAGTGGTTGATGTTAGGAAAAGCATCTAGCCATAGAAAGCTTGCTAAACAAAGGGTTGGGAGGACCCCCTCAGTTCTGGCATGACAACTTCTATGCACTTGATAGAATGTATGACCATATGTAAGCAAGATGCAGACCCCTTTGCCTGTCAAGAGGACAGTAGCCCTGCTTCAGTGCTAAGTCGACCTGTCCAACCCTTGCTAGCAAGGAAAAGAGGTATTAAACAATGATGATAATGATGTCTCTCCATTTGTCATAGTCATTCATCATCCCTTTTGTAAGGCTCAGAGATCAGCCTTGAATTATTTGGCAAGTCTTCACCCAACTCCTTTTCACAAGCCTTTCAAGTTTATACAGCACATACATCTCTCCTACATACTACCTTGCTAGTATGGAAGATGGACATTAAATGATGATGATGATACTACAGCCATTTACTCTGATGCAAACCTTTTCTCTGTTTTGCATGCTGGCATTACACATTCAGTGGAACATGTTTACCCAAGCATCAGAGAAACCCTTTGTTACTAACAGAAGTAACAGCTCCCTGAACTATTCTACTTTTGCGACACTCACCTCCACTGTTAACTATACCTGTGCATCTATTTACACATCTAGTGTTTCTTCTCTGTCAGTGAGTCTGAGATCTCACTCTATACTGTATACATTAGGTATACAGTATAGAGTTTTATTACCATATATACTTGAAAATAGTGTAATATTCACCTCCAAAGCCAAAATATATTAGTATCTCGTTTACGTAGAATTTGAAATTGGTGAAAATTGGGAAAATATTAGCCTCGAATATAAACCGAACCCCACCAACACATTTTACCATTGATTTGTTTTGTCATATTTCTCAGCTTATATACAAGTATACACGGTACTTCCCTCCCAGATGATGGTAGAGCTTTATATCTTTCCTACTAACTAAAACTTTTGTCTTTGCTAGTTTAACTTTTTAGTCCTCTCAATTCTAAACTATGATTCCCTATTTGGAACTTTTCTCCTAATTCTTCAATTGATTCAACTATGAGGACTGGCCCATGAGTGTGTAGTTCCCATAGATAACTGGTCGTAAACTCTTGTGGTATTTAGTTATCTCCCTTCCTTCTTGGTTCAAATACTGTTCTATATATTTTGGACAACTATAGACTTGTGTTGGTGATTTACATTATAAACGTACCTAGTGCACTCTATAAACTGGTTGGTAAAAGGAAGGGCATCCAGCTGTCAAACAAAGGGTTGGAAGGACTGTTCAGCTGTGTCAAAGGTGTTGGTGCCATAATAAAATGCACTCAGTAGAGTGCAGGATCATATGTCAAACCCCCTAGCACACCTGGAGATCAGGGGCTCCGCTTGAATACTGACTGGTCTGTGATATGTTCAACCCTTGCTAGCATGGAAAATGAGATTTCTCTGTTTGTTTATTCAGCTGTCATCTTCCATATGTCCATATCTTCAAATGTTTTGATAGTTACTTCAACAATGGTAGACAAAACTGTTTTTGAGTCCCTGATTAAATGGACCTATGACTATTCTAACCATAACTATCCTGTCTTCTTGTGATACTTTATCTCAGACTACATTATCCTATATGTTCTTTTTATGGTAGTTTTTGCAGATGGTAGAGTGGGATTTGAAGATTTTGCTGCTATCTCTAACAGTATGAACAACCTTATAGAGGCTCCCTTATTGCCTGAATATCTTGAAACAAGAACTATAGTTGATTCTAAGTAATTTTTTCAAAAGCATTGGAGGCTTGTCATATTGCCTTAGTTTGGTGCATGCCACCAGGCCTTCAGATAAGTGAAGTAGCCTTTGTTGGGGCTTTACTAATAGTTGTTAAGGATTTATTAAGTATTGTGGTTGGCAACTTAACAGCTTCAGCTTAAGAAAGGCAACAGATGTTGCATATATGCAAATGTGTGTGGGGCTCTGTCTGTGTTTCTGTATAGTTTTGTGTTCATTGCCTTTGCCATCTTTGTCTTACATTATCATTAACCATTTGATAATTCCAGGTTCTTGATGACTTTAAACTCACAGTTCCTACTGAGAAATGGCCAACCATAACAGAGAGGTAAGATCATGAGATCTAAATTCACTTGTATTCTGTATAATATTTATGGTCATATTTCTTCTGTTTGGTCAGTCTGCTGATTGTTTGACCTCTTCAGTATGGCCAACTGTTTGGCCTACTTGGAACAGTAACAAAATCCCCATCACATTCTGCTGTCTTAAAAAAGCAAAGACATTGGATAATATAGTTCCTAATATACTAAAAGATGGGATGGTCATGGCTGGAATGATTTTGATCCCCACTCTGTTCTATTGAGGTTGACCTGAAGCTAAACATCAACAGGTACCCCATGGCATACTGTGAGAAAAGGTTGCGGTAGACCTATAGGGTCTAATTCAGTGATGTTTGCTAATGTGAACATCACAACAAAATCTATCTCATACTAAAGTTGGAACCACACAACTATTTGCTACATTACCATTTATTAGTGACCGTTGCTCCATTGTTATCCAAAACATTCCTTTTTACTTTATTTATTTGTATTTATTTTTCTGTTTTTCAGTGAAGTAAATTTCCCCAAATGTGAAAAGTATTTAAATGATAGCCAGGTATGTATTACAACAAAACACTTTCACTTCGATCAATTGACTTTGTTTAACCCTTTTGATACCAAACCGTTTGAAACCACCTTGGATTAATGATACAATACCTCTCATTTATAAAATATCTGTATATTAAAACATTCCATCATAATTTTATTTTAGAAATTTTTGTTAAATAATGTTCTAAATATCGGCTTATTACATAAAATTCCTCCAAAATGTTTGGTTAATTAAAAAAATTATTGAAACACATAGGCAGTGTATTTTATTAAAAATATGGTAATAAAAGGGTTAAGGAAAAAGACTAATCCTTACCAATATGCCTTTGGTTTCCCTTCACTTTTCATCTTTTGGAGGGGAAGATTCCTGTCAGTTCTTCATTGTAATGGTCTCTGGTAGGTTGTCCTCATGTCCCATATTCTCTGAACCCTATTCTACTTCAGATTTAGATTACATCTCTCGCACTATTTTTTCTCTCTGTTATCGACCAAGTTCTTACCTCTAACTAGATACACATTGCCCCCTCCTTAAACTTCTGCACACAAGCGCCATCTACATTCAATCTAGAAACCTCATATCGAAGCTTGCATTACTTCCATGAAGATGGACTGTGAAACCTCTAATGGAGACATGTTGGCAAAATTTCTTTCAACTGCACCAAGACACAATTGCTGTAAATATGTACACACACACACACATAAGCTACATACATTTGATCTTCCACAATGCTGTTGCCACAAAAAAAGAGCACTGAGTCTACCCTGCATGCAGATCTGGTGCCACAACAACAAAAGCACTAGATGAAACTACACATATACAGCATCAGTAAAACTTTATTCAAACATTTTGTTACATAATATAAGAAAAGATACGATTGAAGTGAAAAGATACTCAGTGTTGTTTGATTCTTGATACAGTTTCCTGTCTTCTGTTGGCTGTTTTCTCAGGAACAGGTCTGAAAAAAGCTGGAAACATTTAGTTATGGTGTATACCATGCATCCCCAAAACAAACAAGCAAAAATGTGAAAAAAAACTGTGCAGTATACATGGAAGAATACAGGACAAATATTTCTAGAAATTCTTTCATGTTTTTTCTTTCTCTTTCATCAATTCCACTGTGATCCTTATTCTGTTTATTGCTGTTGTGGTCACTGTTACATTACTGCTGTCTTCTATGTCTGCTGCTCACCTCAAAAGAATCCACAAGAAACTGATGCTATGACCAAAATTCAAAATGATTTAGATGAAACAAAAATTATTTTGGTGAGTATCCTCTTTTGTTTGTCCTTAGTGTGTGGTGTTACAGTATTGCTGGGTTTATTTTAAAACTTCACAATTTTTGGTTTTGTTTCCATGTTTTGAAATTCTTCTCTAATTCTTTGACAGATTCATTACTATGGTAGCTAGATCATCAATATATAGACTTTCTTATGGACAGCAAGTTTTATACAAATACTGTGATTTTCTAATGACTGCTAATTTGCTGTACTATTTCAGTATATTACTGGTACTTATTTTGTCGATCTTTAAAGAGTGACCTGTCAAATTGAGGATTTAACTATGTACCGGAAAGTGCTTTGTCTGTATCTTGTCATCCTACAGCAACAACAACAATAATAATTTCTAACAAGGCGTAAGGGTGTATAGTTGATTAGATTGACCAGATTTTATAGATCCTAGAAGAATGAAAGCTAAAGTTGACTTCAATAAGAGTTGAACTCAGAATGTTGGTACATAACATCCACAATGTTTTGTTATCTATTAATAATTTAAAATAATTCTACAATAATTCTCCTTCATTTCAACCATGAGTGTAAAGTTTTCTTGGAACATTTTGTCTTTTTACAGCACAACACAATTGATGCCATTTTGGAGAGAGGTGAGAAGCTAGATGACCTTGTTGAGAAGTCAGAAGGACTGAGTACTCAGTCAAAATCTTTCTACAAAACAGTAAGTTGGCTCTTTCTATGTTCTCTATATAATATGTATGTATGGATGGGCCTGTAACCTCTGGTGGAGTTCTAGGGCACCATAGTGATATATGGCATGTCTTGGGCACTTTAAAACTGGCAGAGCCCAACCCTTCTATAAGTCTGAATGCAGATTTCTTCAAGAGAGAGAGGGGGAGATAAAGGAAGGGAGAAAAAGACATAGGGGAAGAATTGAGCCCAGTATTGCACTGGTACTTTTTTTTTTAGACCTCGAAAAGATGTAAAGCAAAGTTGACCTCAGTGAGATTTGAACTCAGAGAGCTTGAACAAATTCTGCAAAGTGTTCTGTTCGATGTTTTAACAACTCTGCCAATTCATCACCTTATTCTCTCTACATACCTTTGTATCATACCAGCTTTCTATAGAACACAGTTATTGGGACTTATCTCAATGAACAATACTACATATCCATTCTATGACAATATAGGAGGTAGAAGTGATTATCTTTTTGAAAAATTTTTTTTTTTTTTTTTTTACAACTTTACTGGAATGGTCCCACAGCTCCTGAGGGAATCGTAGAGGTGCCATATGGCATACAACATTTCTATGGCATTTTAAAACCTGGTGGAGCCCATCTCCTCTCCAAGTCACAACACTGCAGATTTCTTCCAGAGAAGAAGTGAGAGTGTTACAAATATCTGTTGTCAATTACCTTCATTTAAATTTTGTTGTAATGATATAAAACTACCACAGCTCATTTACAGTCTGTACCCAGCTGTTTTATAAAGTTATTATTATTATTATTTTTTTTTTTTTTAGATAATCAAGAATGAGTTCACTATTATAGAAGTTACAAAAAACCTCAAAGATACTCAAATATACCATCTATTCTTTGATATGCACCACTCTACAGCACCATGATATATCACATGAAGCTGTCAAACCACATCATGCTATGCTATTTTACCTTAATCCACTTTGCTAGTGTTTACTATTTATCTATTATTTCACATAATATTGGTCCATACCAAGTTGCTCTCTACCACTATACCATACCCTGTTATATTGCAATGTAGTCATACCACACCACCCTACCTTATTTCACATAATATTGGTCCATACCAAGTTGCTCTCTACCACTATACCATACCCTGTTATATTGCAATGTAGTCATACCACACCACCCTACATTATTTCACATAATATTGGTCCATACCAAGTTGCTCTCTACCACTATACCATACCCTGTTATATTGCAATACATTCTACCATACTGTGCCACATCATATGGTTATACCTGAATCATACTTAACACATGAGACTATGTTGTGTTCTGCTATAACATTACCACACCATACACAGTTCTAGGCAGTGAGTCGTTAGAATCTTAGCTAGAATGCTCTGTGCTATTTGTTCTGGCTTTCTGTTCTCTCAGTTCAAATCTCACTGAGGTCAACTTTGAAATCCTAGTCTAGTACTAGGGTCGATTCGTCCTATATATTTCTTATTCACTTCCATTCTCACTCTATTCTTCTCTGGAAGAAATCTGCTGTATTCAGCCCTGGAGAGGATTGGGCTCCACCAGGTTTAAAAAGGCCCTAGAAATGCCATATGTCAATATAGCGTCTCTATGGCTCCTTCAGTTCACTCTGCCAAACTATAATATGCCGTAATATTTCACAGTACAACAGTAAAGCATCTTACACAATTTCTAAGAATCCAAACAACCTACACAGGCTTCCTCCAAATCAGAAGCCTCTTCAGGACATTACACATGACTGCAGTAGTCAGTACACAGTAGCCTACACACCTCCTCTTCAGGACATTACACATGACTGCAGTAGTCAGTACACAGTAGCCTACACACCTCCTCTTCAGGACATCACACATGACTGCAGTACACAGTAGCTTACACACCTCCTCTTCAGGACATTACACATGACTGCAGTAGTCAGTACACAGTAGCTTACACACCATATACACCCAGTGTGCATGTGATGATGATCCCTTGTGTTTCTGATATTGTAAGATCAATGGTGTCTGGAGATTAGCTTCTGTTAAGTCAACCTATAAAAGTAAGGTCAAACTGCTGGTTCCAGACAAACAATGACCTCACCAATATCTTAACATAACAGAAGTAATAAGAAGACTTCAGCAGATACAGTTTCTCTGATATCTTAGATTCCTTGCTACAAGGCCTCAACTTCAATATCCCTAAGGATCTAAATAAAATCCTGCACAGATTCTCTGTGAAAACCACATGGCTGCAGTATTATGCCAAGATGATATGTGTATACTCTTATATCCATATATCATTATATCCATATATCATTATATCCATATATCCTTATATTCATATATCCTTATATTCATATATCATTATATTCATATATCCTTATATTCATATATCATTATATTCATATATCCTTATATTCATATATCATTATATTCATATATCCTTATATTCATATATCATTATATTCATATATCATTATATTCATATATCCTTATATTCATATATCCTTATATTAATATATCCTTATATTCATATATCATTATATTCATATATCCTTATATTCATATATCCTTATATTCATATATCATATTCATTTATACCTATGATTATACTGACTCATGCTGTAGACTTATCTGGAATCTTAGACAGCAGAATGTCGAAATGTTTCTGGAAAAGGTCTACATCCACCTCGTGTTGATTTCTCAGTTTTTTTGGCAGCATATTAAAGAGCTGGAGGCCTTTGAACCTCAAGGTATTGCAGTATTTGGTCCTTACTCTGGATTTGGAGGAAGAGACCTTTGCCACTATGCAGTGACATCTTATTCAGGAGTTGCTATAGCTCTCAATGTCAAAGATTGATGCTAGATCTTCTAGTGTGTATATCACTGCATATCTTTCTCATTTTCACTTTAGGTGTAGAGTCTTAATTTTTTCAGCCTCTCACAGTAACTCACCCCTTTCATTGAAGACAATCTTCTTCATATAACATTGTTGGATTACTTCAAGTTTTGCTGATAATTGAAGACTGAGAGAGTAATAGTCCAAGCAGCTGAAGACAAATGTCCTGTACAGGACCAACATTGTTTTCTGGTCTTGAATGACCTTAGAATCCATCTGACCTGTGGTCTGAACATTGTGACCATTTTGAGTTCATTTTCAATTTCAAGCAGTATTTGCTTCAAATGGGATTATTCAGTCTTTTAATTGTATATTTAATTGATTTGAGATCTTTGTTGTTTATCTCATATGGATCTTTCTATCTTTTGAAATCATATTTTTCTGTCTATTGGCCTGTCTTTCTGGAGCAACTTTAATGCATATGGTTTGCATTATTGTCATAAAATGGTTAAATTTTATGTGAATGTCTTGTTTCAGAATCTGTTTATGAATCCCTTTCCAGTTAACTTTGTAAAGTTTTAGCTGGATAGAATGTGGGTTCTTCCTGTAGGCTGCTTATCTAGTTTCGCTCAGACCATATATTGTTAGTTCTATCTTATGGTCTGGAGTCACCTTTACAAAGCCGAAATGATGGTAAAAGAATAGATTGATACACGTTCTTATCTTATTCTTTCGTTATTTATCTCTATATGTAACTCTGTATCTTCTTTTCTTAACCCTTTAGCATTTAAACTGGCCATATCCGGCCAGTATTCTTTCACCTCTTTCTGTTCAAACCAGCTGTAACCAGCCACTCATACTGACATTAAGGTATTGTTCTCAAAATAGGTAATATCAAAATCTCGTAGATTCGATATTATGTGAGATAATTATGTGAAATAAAGCCTTTACCACAAAAATACAATAGTAAATCTAGAGTAATGGTAATGCTAAAGAGTTAAGTAATATGTATCACCAATACATGAGTTCTAACTTGGTTTGAAATCCAGCTTAGACTACGTGGACCAATATGTATATATGTGTACACACACTTAGGAGTTAGCTGAAAAGTTCATAGGCTGACCAAGATATTCTCATGGAATGACCAAATGAAGTTTACTTTCAACATAGCCCCTGAAAAGAAACAGGGCAGTTATTAATAAAAAAAAAGAAGTTGAATTTTATGCATACAAGATTTCACAGCTCTAGCATCACTTCATCATCAGCCTATGAACTTTTCAGGTAACACATGTATGTATGAATCTGTGTATGTATGTGTGATGATCCCTTCAATTATCCTGATGGTTTTTTTTTTATGCATACACTCTTCTTTTTGTTTTGCTTGTTCCCTCAACTCTGCCTTATTTTCTACTAAATTCCTTACACAGTTGACCTCTTGACTGCCCATCAGGAAGTGGTAACAGCACACAGCAACAGTCCCCTCCCTTGGGTCATGCTTTTGTGTATCTTCAACTGTCAGGCCCCTAATGTCTTTTGTTTGTGGTTGCTTCCAGGTGAAACCCAGAGAACCAACACCTCTCCCCTCTGTTGAAGATCCCTTGGTCAAGACAGAACAAACTCATCCTTACGCTGACTACTCTGTCCGTGGTTGTGCTGCTCGTAAAGGCACCAATGCTGGTCGAAGCCGTAGCACTTCCCTCTGTGGTGACTGTAGTTGCCAAGCAGCCAACCGTTGTCTTCAGGCTGCTCGTAACTCAATAGTATGTTTAACTCTCCAACCCTTGCACGTAGTTCAGCTCTTCATCTCTCCTACTAGAGTTCTCTGTTATTATCAAGCTTCTCTCTCTCTCACTCTCTTGATTCGTGTTTGTTGGAGCATACTCTGAGCCTTTCGCTCTTGAGTTATCAAATATTTGTAGCTTAGTAGCTGCTTCTAATTGAGTATAACTGCCACAATTGCTTCCTTTTCAGTATAGTTAAATGACATTGCTTGGTCTATTCGTCACTGTTGTAGCCAACTCCATTTTGCCTCATTCTAATTGCTTCAAGCCTCTTGCTCTTCTCTCTCATTAGATATGCAATCACCAACACGAATAGCCTAATTAATAGCACAACTACAGTCACCAATCTAACTTGAGTACCTGGCTCATCACATCTGCTAAACCTCTAACTTCACTATCTGTCTGATAAGTGGTTATCTGCCTCAGCATAGCTAATATATATATTGACTCTGATGATATTCTTCAGTCACTGTCTTGATACCTGCTTCTTATATCTGTTATAGATGACCATCCCATCTGGTTACCTGCCTCACCCTAACTACTGTAGATAACCACTTAGACACCTAGCTCACTATATCTATTACTCCCACAATGCCTGTATCTTTGCTTGGCTAAATGCTATCATTGTTGGTAAAATGTTATCATTTAGGTTAGCTTTTCTCTGTATCTCTGTGTGTGTGTGTGTGTGTCTGTGTGTGATGGGAGACAAATTCTCTGGTATTCTAGGAGTCTGTGGTGATATTTACAAATATAAATTTTTTTTTTTACAGAATTTGTGTTTTAACATCCACTAGCATGCTGAGGCACTGCAGAACACTTAATCTTTCATGTAGTAATTCAATGTTATGCAAGCTAGTCATTTGACTGACAATCTATATGCTATAGGTCTGCTTGATCAAAGCTGATTTGGAGCTATATAATAGCAACAACAACAACAATGATGGATGGTTTGTTAGAATTGCTTTCTAATGTTGTCTGCAAGTTCATGAAAGAATTTCAGTTTAGCATAGTAAAGTAATGCTGCACACATCATGTGTATGTGTGACAAACTTTACTTCTCTATCATACATATTGGGGCTGTGTTGTATGCTAGTTAGTGTGATGAACAGTACAGTGGAGGACAAGCCTTAGACCTATGACACCTATCATCAAAAGCTTATTAGCCATGACCATCATTTTTGTCTTATTTTCAGGCACACTACTCTGGACTACATTATTCAGTGTGTCTCCTTTTAAGACAGTGTGTAATTTGAGGGAAATTTGGCTGTTATTTTTAACAGGTGGAGTAACCATATTGATATCCTTAGTTTTGGAATACTTCTTTGAAGAGAGGGAACTCGCTAAAATTTTGTTTGTTGATGAAATAAAGTACCAGTAGAGTCCTGGGTTCGATTTAATGAACACCCTCCCCCAAATTACTAGCTTTCTGCCAATATTAGAGAGAATTATATAGAAGTAGTTGTGTTGATAAATGGTAATACTAAATTCTGGTGAATGTCAAAAAGGAAGCCTCAGTTTATATGAAGTCTATATTATATAGCCAGTACTTTTTCTTTTCTATGTTTATACATATATGTATATATATATATATATACACACACATGTGTGAATGTATATATGTGTGTGTGTGTGTGTGTGTTTATATACTTATATGAGAGCCCTCAGTTGTGTCAAAGACTTGACAACCTCTCTTATGTACTGAATGGAGCGTCGACCATACATAAGTGAGACACAAATCCCTGGCCTGTCGGGGAGATTCAGTGGCTCTACTTCAGTACTGACTTAGTCTATGTAGACTCGTCCAGCCCTTGATGACATTGATAATGATGTATATACACATATGTATATACATACATATATATATATGTATGTATATATATGTATATATACACAGATATACATATTATGCAAATGGTGTAAATGTGGTTGGTGTTAAGAAGGGCATCCAGCCGTAGAAAACCTGCCAGATAGTCCTATATGAGCGAGACACCTGACCAATTCCCGTCTAACCCATGCTACTGTTGAAGATAGACGTTAAACGATGATGATGATATACATACACACACATGTACATATATATATATATACACACACACACATGCATGTACATATATATAGGCATATATATATATATATACACACACACACATATATGTGTGTATATATGGGGCTGGGCTTTAATTACTGTTCTCTCTGAGTTGTGAAGATGTGCACGTACACAGAAAAAGTTAGATGTCTTGTTTGTGTTTGAAGTGAAGACATACTTTTGCCTGGAATAAGAAAAAAATTGCATAAGAGATGATTTCTGTGTACAATGTCATCTAGAAATTAAAGGTAGCATTGTATTGAGATGTGTTTTCAACACTTCATCCAAATGTATATCTCTATCTTATATATCTTTCTCTTTTGTTTGCAGGCTCGTAAAACAAACCAATGCTGTACACTGTTGTAACCACCAGAACTGCTGTGCTAGCTCTGATTTGGTAACTGGTGATACTCATCTTCCTCCAACCACCACCACCACCACCACCACCACTACTACTACTACTATTACTGACTGACTGAAGCTAAATTCATGCTGTCCCTTCTAAACTCTATTTCTTTGCTCCTCCCTCGCCCTACTGTCTTTACAGTGTAACTACCACCACCACCGTCACCATCACCATCTTTATCATCATCATCTATATTAACCGTTCCGGAACTCTACTCTAGTTCTCTCCCTTCCTCTTTGTCGTCTCTCTCTCTCTCTCTCCACCCTTACCCTCCTTCTTTCCCTATTTGTTTCCTATTTTCCCTCTCATTCTTTCCATTTTCCACCTCTCTCTCTCTCCCCTATCTACCCCATTCTCTCACTCTCTCTCTCCCCCTCTCTCCACACACACACTTGGTCTCTCCCAGCTGTTTATATCCCAACATATCTCCATTATTCCTTACACCCTTGCCCCTTCCTCCAGGAATATTCCACAGTTTGTCAAAAGAAAGACAGAAGAAATCAAAGGAAAAAAGAAAGCAACCAACCAACCAACCAACACTAATGACTGGGCATTAAATATACTAAATATGTGAATCTAATTGACAATAATATATTAAATAAATGAATAAGTAAAATAAAAATAATAATAATTTAACACAAATATTACTCCTCCACCTTCTCCTTCTCTAACTCTCAATCATTCACCATCATTATAGTTACCTCACCACCATGTCATTGTGACTACCTTGTGGTGTTGGTGGCGGTGGGAGGTAGTAGTAGTGGTGGTGGTGGTGGTGGTGGTGTCTATTGGGGTGAGCCCTACTTGGGCTGTTTAGTGGAAACTTACAGATCAGTAGAGGATCAACAATGACTCGGTGTATATTTGTGTTGTGTATGATGTGAGAAAATGTAAAGTTAAGACCAACTCAATGTACACACGTACACTGCATGTACAATCATGCTAAACACACAAGAATGAATATATATATATATATATATATATATGAATATAGAATATATATATATATACATATATATATGTATGGATATAAAATGTATATAATTATACTATATATATATGGATATAGAATATATATAATTATATCTACTGTGTGTGAATCTAATATAAATTTGTGTTTGTATTTGTATATATATATCTATAAATATGTGTATGTATGTATATTTATATAAATATATGTATGTATATATATTTATATATATATATATAAATATATGTATGTATATATACAACACACATAAATAATTAAAAGTATTTCAAATTTGTCCTTTGTAAGTTTCTGATTATTTTGTTTTAATTATTTATATCTTATTATTTACTTCACCACTCATCTCTCTCTCTCTCTCTCTCTCTCTCTCTCTCTCTCTCTCTCTCTCTCTCTCTCTCTCTCTCTCTCTCTCTATATATATATAAAATCTATCACACACACTCCAATCTGTCACTCACTCTCTCTCTCTCTAAAATCTATCACACACACTCCAATCTCTCTCTCTATAAAATCTATCACACACACTTCTCTCTCTCTAAAATCTATCACACACACTCCAATCTCTCTCTCTATATCACATACTCAATTCTCTCCTATCTGCTACATACACTCCTCTCACATTCTATTAGATGTACACTCTCTATAATGTTCTGCCCCCCCCCCCCCCCCCCCCCCTCCTATATTCTCTCTCAAATGAATAATCAACACACAAATTCACCAGTACAGAATGACAAAAAAAACTTATTGAATTTGAATTTTCAGATTCATCAAACCCATGGTAACTACAGAAATATATACACCCAGAATAACTATCTTTTCTTTTTTACAAATGTTTACATTCAAATAAGTATATCGAGTTAGCTTTGCTAGGTTTAGAAATGTTGGCTATGTCATTCTTTAACCCTTTTATGACTACATTCCTAATGAAATACACTCTATTTTAATTAAGAATTTTGAGAGATTTACTAAAATTATTAATTATTTTGTTACTAAGATAGTAACTTAATGTAAGGTTCTTATATGAAATTATGTTGGAAGATTTTAATTTAAATTGGAAACCTTTAACCTTTTAGCATTTACATTACTCTATATATATACTATTTATGGTAAACACTTTATCTCACATAATATCGAATCTATGAGATTTTGATGTTATTTATTTTGAGAACAATACCTTAACATAAGTATGAGCAGCCGGTTACAATCGATTTGAACAGAAAAGGGATTTCTGGATGGATATGGCCAGTTTAAATGCTAAAGGGTTAAAATCGGTTTTATTTCATAGAACCAGAGCCATTTCTAGCTGGGCTGGTAACTAAAGGGTTAATAGCAACTATTTCATTCTCAGATTGCTTTGGTACTCTGTTTTTCTTGTTATATTTTAGCTTGGGAATGGTGGGCAGAATTAATTATCTTCATGAAATAAACCCCCCAAAAAATTAAATAATTTTGCTTTACAACTCCACAACAGTGCTGCAAATATTGAATGTCAACTATATTCTTTCAAATATTGCAACAATAGAGGTACAAAAACTAGTGCATTGTGTTTGTGTGTGTAGTTTGATATATGTTTGTGGTGTGTAAATTACATATTTGAACCAAAAGGTTTTATACAAGCAATCTTTTTGGTTGACTCTACTCATTGAATTGAGAATATCATCATCATTTAATGTCCACTTTCCCTGCTGGCAAGGATTGGATGTGTCTACATAGACCAAGTCAGTACTGAAGCAGGGCTACCAACTTCCCAGACAAACTGAAGTGTCTGTATCCAGCTTATGTACAGTCATATCATGTGCAGAAGAGAAGTTGTCTTTTGACACAAACTAAAGAGTTCTCCTAACCTGTTTTTTGGCAAGCTTTCTATGGTGGGATGTCCTTAACACCAACCACTTTTGTTGTTTAATCTCGCGTCAGTCTTGATCAAGCAGACTTACCCATCATCAAAGGTATTCCATCTGTGGCCTTCACATTGTTTCTTGTGTACAAATAACTCAGAACATATCCAAAATATCCAGTTGGCTTGAAGCTTCCTTTGTGGCCACTTTTTTTCCATCTCTTGGCGTATTTTACCCAATTTTTAAAGTTATTATTTATAGTATAGTAAGTACTGTTACAGTTATTTTCTGCATCTAGGATTCCCACATTTTAAAATACGAAATTACCCAACACTTCAATAATTTAAACAGTAAAACCCTGCTTAACACTAATTTGTTATAATGCTCTTTTTTTTTTCTTGAAGACAATATTTTAAGTGGAATAGAACTACTTTATTGAAATAATTGTATGCTAATGTATAATTTATGATTCACACTTCTACATACTTCCACATATATCTGAATTATTCATACAATTTGTTATCTATTATGAGTGGAAAGTAGCAATTTCAAGATGTTGAGAGAAAAAAAAACCATTACACTGCAAATATTGAGGTGATTGGAAGCTGGCAAAACTCAAACATATGTGGGGAAATCTTTAAATTTGGCCTCATCAACGATTAGGAAAATACAAATAATAAAACCTGTTACCAAGATGACTTCATTTTCATCAAAGAAAGTGACACGATCAAGAAGTAAATTTTGGAAAAATAAAGAGTATCTTTCTAAATGGGTGGACAATGAAACAAAACATGGCATTAAGCCAGCTTATAATGCAATAACTAAGGAGCAGCTTCAGACATTTATAAGGTGATATCTTAGAATTCACAGCAAACAGATTAGTTTTAACACTTTTGATACCCATCTGGCCAAAAACCTACTCTGGTTCTATGAAACAAATCCATTTCATTGATTTTTTTTTTTTTTTTTTTTTTTTTTTTTCCCCTTTCCAAAAATTGCTGGCCTTGTGCCTTAATCAGATACCATTATTATTATTATTAATTTGCACAGTGATCTTCTTATTAACACTGGATCCTTTAAATGTAAGACACTAAAGAATTCAGAGATAAATATTTGAAATATCACTTTAAAAGATATTTCAAAATTCGAACTGTCTTGGTATTTGAGTGGTACAGCTGCAGGTTATATAATTATGTAACTGTCAATTTTAAATGACAGAATTCAATCCCCAACCACCACAAGAAGAAAACTGTTCATTCCCTGTGTTCTTCAGCTTTGCTAGGCTCAGGCTTTCCAACCATGGTGCCAAACGTTTGTTCTTGGCGTCTTTTTGCTTTAAAGATTCAAATGACATCATATAACCTATACAACATTCTCTATTGAAGCTGCATGTGCAGACAATTAGGTAACCAAGAGATTTTCCCAGTTTTTTTTTTTTTTTTAGAGTGTCATTCACCAACTTGTATTCAAGGTAGATGAAACGGGTTTTTCTGGGCAAGAATGTCATCTTGAACTTTCATCTCCAAAGAAGAAAAACATCCCCTTTGTGTTTGAAGGTCAAAGAGACTGTTTACACTAATATTAGTTGATACTTAAGGAGCCTTCATGCTGAAGCTACTGCTGATTTATCATTCAGAAACACCACGACCATTGAAGGAAATATAAATGTATCTGCCTGAGAAATATTCATACATTGGTTTTGTTAATACTTTTGTCAAACTGAAAAAATATTGTGAAGAATAAGACCTAAGGCATAACTGGTGACTGATGATATGCCAGGCTCTACCTAGAATATTCCAAGGTACTGTCAGTGAGTGATAATACACCAGGGCTCATCTAAAATATTCCAAGGTGCTGTCAGTGTGTGATAATACACCACAGCCTCCTACAATATTCTAAGATGGTGTCAGCAAGTGATAATTCACCAGGCCCCATACAGAATATTAACACCCTTTCTGTTGGAGTAGTTCACCTAACACCAGATACCACTTCCTTACTCCAACCTGTGGATCAACATGAAATTTTTAGTTTCAAGTTTTACTAACTTTGTTGCTCTTAGAAACAATTTTTTGGAAAAACAAACCACTGAGCTAAGTAATCTATCAAGGACCTTTGAAAATAACAAAGGAGTCTGGGATAAAGTAATCAAGAAGTGTTTGGAAGGAGCTATGATCAGAAGCATGCAGTGACTTCCTAGTATTTGAGGAGAAATAGTACTTTTGAGCTAAGTAATGAAAGGAGAATGTTAATGTGGAAGATTTGGAGGAGGTAATCGTCATGGTAAAATGTTATCTGTCAAAGATCAGCAAGAATGACCTCTGCAACACATCCAAAATGAACCTGAAGACCCTACTATAGAATCAGTCGTATGAGAAATTCATACTATTGAATTCCTCTGTAATTGTATCACCAATAAGGGTGGTGGTGGTTTCGCAGAATCGGTAGAGCGTCAGACACCATGCTTTGCAGCATAGAGTTATGGCTCTTTGCATTCTGAATTCAAATCCTGCCGAGGTTAACTTTACCTTTCATCCTTACGGGGGTCAATAAAATAAAGTACCAGTAATGCACTGGGGTAATTGCTGGCCTTGTGCCAAAAGTAGAAACATTATTTAGAATTACTCTGATTGGGAGGAAAGCTGTATTTTGGACATAATACCTTGCTTCATGAGAGCCCCTAGCCAGTATCTGGGAGATACAGGGTTCAAGTCCTCATAGCAGCCAATGGCAACATCTTTTTCTGTCTTTAAGGGTCTTCACTCTATTTTATAGCATGAGAAAACCACTCTCTATAAAATGCATTCTTTGAAAAGCAACCAATGTACAAGGAGAAAGCACAGACTGTCAGATACAACTTTAGTATTATTCCTCATTGTTGCTTCTCAACTAAATTAATTGTGAGTAGATCTTCACACTTGAGATTAAAGTTAATTGATTTAACCTGGTTCATCATTTTATAACATTAAATCTCAACGACTTAAACTTCATTTCTGATTACATTATAACGAGAAGATGGAGCATGATATCACATTATGTATGCTTTTATAAGATTATCAAGTACTTAACCCTTTAGCAATTACATTACTTTATATATATATTTACTATTGTATTTTCATGGTAAAGGTTTTATTTCACATAATATCGAATCTATGTGATTTTGATATCATATATTTTGAAAACAATACCTTAACATCAGTATGAGTGGCCAGTTACGGCTGGTTTAAACAGAAAGAGGTGAGAGAATTCTGCCTGGTTATGGCTGGTTTAAATGCTAAAGGGTTAAAGTCTGTGACAGAATGTTTCTGAATTATTTTGTTGTTTGGTGATGTCTGTTGTCATTCGTGTGTGTGATGCTATTAAAAATAACCTATCAAGCTGGTATTTCTCAACCTATGATATATTAAAGTCACTCCATATAGTGTTGTTTCATTTAGTGTTGCTTTGTTAGGAATACATTTAACCCTTTAGCATTCCCATTACTGGAGGTGCCACGGCAAAAAAAGCACCCAGCCCACACTGTAAAGTGGACGTGTAGGCGCCACGGAAAAAAAGCACCCAGCACTCACTGTAAATGAGGTTGGTGTTAGGAAGGGCATCCAGCTGTAGAAATCAAGCCAGAATCAGTTCTGTATGAGCAAGACAAGGTCAGCCGACCAGACACTGCCCACAACAGGACAACCCGTCTAACCCATGCTAGCGTGGAAGAACGGACGTAAAACAGTGATGATGATGATGGTGATGATTACTCTATATATATTATTATATTTTCACGGTAAAGGCTTTATCTCACGTAATATTGAATCTATGAGATTTTGCTAAGTTCAAATCCCGCTGTGGTTAGCTTTGCCTTTCATCCTTACGGGGTCGATAAAATAAAGTACCAGTAATACATTGGGGTAATTGTTGGCCTTGTGCCAAAAGTAGAAACAATTATTTATTTTGAGAACAATACTTTAACATCGGTATGAGCAGCCGGTTACAGCCAGTTTGAACAAAAAGAAGTGCGAGAATTCTGGCCGGTTTAAAGGCTAAAGGGTTAAGACATCAAGTATTACAAAACACACACACACATATATACATACACACACACATACATACACACACACACATACAAACACACACATAAAGGAGAGAGCGCATTAGATAATGTAGTCCTAGATACCTCAATAAAAAAAAGACTGGATTGTTATGACTGGAAGGCCATTCATTAGAAGCCTGCTTATTCACAACTGATTTGGAGTAAAACAGCAACAACAACACTCAATACTGATTATCTCTTTCTCAAGATTCAGTTCACAGTTTACCATTAATCAATTAAACAGATCTGATTTCATTCTTCTCTTCTCCTTTTCCATCTTTTTCAAGTAAACCATATATTTTCCTCCCTCTCCCACCTTTGTGGTATCATTCCAAATTGTTTTAACATATGTGTAGAGTAGAGCTGTAATATATATATATACATGTACAGCTATCTTTGAGTGTAGTAGAGCTGTCATATATATATATATACATGTACAGCTATCTTTGTGTGTAGTAGAGCTGTCATATATATATATATATACATGTACAGCTATCTTTGTGTGTAGTAGAGCTGTAGTTGAATATACACACATGTAGCAGCTGTAGTTATATATACACACATGTAGCTGTAGTTATATATACACACATGTACAACTATCTTTGCTTGTGTGGAGTAGAGCTGTAGCTATATATACACACATGTAGCTGTAGCTATATATACACACATGTAGCTGTAGCTATATATACATGTACAGCTATCTTTGCTTAACTGTTTCATTCACTCAAATACTCATTCATGCAATCAGTGTAAATCTTTCAGTCTGTGAATGAGAAATTATAATCCATTGTTATCAATGATTTTTGATTTTGCTACTCACTTGCTCTCTCTCTGTACATAGTATGTGTGTAATGTGTAATGTGTATGAATGGTTGAATGTGTGTGACTGTGTATATAAATACATGTATCTGTATATACATACATACGTACATATATATTTATACATACATACTCATACACACACACACACACATACATATATATATATCATCATCACCATTTAATGTCCATGTTCCATGCTAGCATGGGATAGATTTACAGTGTGGGGCCGTGCCTCTCTATGGCCATAATCTACAGAGACACCTTTATGCCATTAGATGGTTTCTAGAGGAACTATATGGTCCTAACAGCCAATGAGTTCAAGGGTAGATTTACCCAGCATGTACACTCATTTAAGTGCTGGAACAGGGAGAACTGTATTGCCCTGTTTACTTTTATATAAAGGCTCCATAAGCAAGGGCACAACACCCCCAGCATCAAATGGTGCATTCTAGACAGAGCCCACCATACTGCCCTGGGGGATACAACTGTCAACTCTGCCACAACAACCTACAATAGCCATCAACAGGAAATCTGACCTAAACACTTTGCTGCCACCAGAGAAACACCCGGTTAACCAACTAGACCTGGACATCCAGCCAAGACCTCTTTAACCCTTTAGCATTTAAACCAGCCATATCCGGCCAGAATTCTCTCACTTCTTTCTGTTCAAACTGGCTGTAACTGACCACTAATACTGACGTTAAGGTATTGTTCTCAAATAAATAATAACAAAATGTTATAGATTCGATATTATGTGAGGTAAAGCCCTTACTGTGAATAGTATATGTAGAGTAAACTCAAGTGTAGATGTGGGGAAAACAGCTTAAACCAGCATGACACCTACTAAAAGTCACCGCAAACATCAATTGAACATTTATCCCACCAGCAACATTGCATACACAGAGGGAAACCCACCAGACACACTGAGAGTCACTAAGGAGCCAATGTTAGCAGATTCTACAGGAATAAATGATGCCACTAAAATACAAACTTCCTCATGCTGCCAACCACTTACCACCACCACCACCACCACCACCACATCTCAACTAACTAATGGTGACATTAGGGGCGGTGGATTGGCAGTATCGGTAGTGGGGTCGGGCACCATGCTTTGACGCATAGAATTACGGCCCTTGCCATTCTCAGTTCAAATCCTGCCGAGATTAACTTTGCCTTTCATCCTTATGGGGTCGATAAAATAAAGTACCAGTAATGTACTGGGGTAATTGCTGGCCTTGTGCCTAAAAGTAGAAACAATTGTTATAAATGTCTGACTGACTAGCAATGTCTTTACATGTCATTGTAATCAGGTGAGTAGAAACAATTATTATCATGACTATATATATGTATATATATATATGTATATATGTATATATATATATATATATATATATATATATATATATATATATATATATATATATATGTATATATATATATGTATATATATATATATATATACATATATATATATATATATATATATATGTATATATATATATGTATATATATATATATATATATATGTATATATATATATATATATATATGTATATATATATATATATATATATATGTATATATGTATATATATATATATATATATATATATACATATATATATATATATATATATATATGTATATATATATATGTATATATATATATATATATATATGTATATATATATATATATATATATGTATATATATATATATATATATATATATATATGTATATATATATATATATATGTATATATATATATATATATATATATATATATATATATATAGTTGGTGTTAGGAAGGGCATCCAGCCGTAGAAAACCTGCCAGATAGTCCTATATGAGCAAGACACGGTCACCCGACCAGCCTTGCTTCAAGTGGAAAATGGACGTTAAACGATGATGATGATGATGATGATGATGATGATGATGATGACTCCCAAACCCCATTCTCTGCCCTGTTTACCTTTCTTACAATATACCTGTTAATACAAATACTAAATTTCCACATGATCTGTTGATTGCTCTTTTCTTTTGCTTCTACTCCCAACTATGTATATATATATGTGTGTGTTTGTGTGTGAGGGTATATATATATATATATGTATATATACCCTCACACACACACACATATATATATATATAGGTAGAACACTGGAAGGTAATATCCGTAGTGGCAGAGCACTCAGTCCATGGGACGAGTTAGGTAACCACTTCTATATATATATATATACAGTATATATACCCTGATACATAAACACATACACAGTCTAACCCATGCTAGCGTGGAAAGTGGACGTTAAACGAGGACGAGGATATATATATACACACAGTTGGGACTACAAGCTAAAGAAAAGAGCAATCAACACACACATACACACATATATATACCTATATATATATATATATATATATATATATATATATATATATATATATATATATATATATATATATATATATACCTATATATATATATATATATATAGGTATATATATACCTATATATATATATATATATACCTATATATGTATATATATGCATCACTCCTCCTGAAGATCACATTTTCCAAATCTTTCATTCATTTGTTTGTCTTTCTCTCACACACACTCTCTCTCACATACTCTCTCTCTCTCTCTCTCTCTCTCTCTCTCTCTCTCTCTCTCTCTTTCACCCCTTACTGTCACTCACACTCTCATTCACTTTCTCTCACTCCTGATTTTTTCTGTCTTTTTTCTTCCCTTCCTCATTTTTACCTCTTCCCTACACTCACATATATCTTCTTACCCTCTTCTATATACACAAACACCTTTCTATCACAAACACCTTCTATCTCTCTGCCTCTTTCTCTCTATCAATTTCTCTATCTATCATTTTCACATCCATACTGCCCCTCCTCCCTCCCTCTCTCTCACATATTACCCCCTTACTATTCCACCCTCTCTCTCTCATATATTAACCTCCTAACCACCACCCCCTCTCTCTCTCACATATTACCCCTCTAACTACTCCCCATTCTCTCTCCTCAATCACATTTAATATTCAGAAGTCCTCCCACTATTGACTTACTATAGATGTAGTAGTAGTAGTAGTAGTAGTAGTAGTAGTAGTAGTAGTAGTAGAGAAAAGTAGTAGTGGCTGCAGCACGCCCACATGCACACACGCACACATATGCACACATATATGTACACTGATATACACCCACGTACACACACATATGCACACAGGCATACACACAGATATACACAGGCATACACACAGACATACACACAGATATACACACAGGCATACACACATGTACACACAGGCATACACACATGTACACACAGGCATACACACAGATATACACACACACGTACACACAGGCATACACACATGTACACACACATATGCACACAGGCATACACACAGATATACACACATGCATACACACATGTACACACACATATGCACACAGGCATACACACAGACATACACACACATACACACAGACATACACACACACGTACACACACACAGACATACACACACACGTACACACACACAGACATACACACACACGTACACACACACAGACATACACACACACGTACACACACACAGACATACACACACACAGACATACACACACACATATGCACACCAGAGACGGTGGGCGGAGTGGAACATAGGCTTCATCAAATTCCATATTTGGTAACAATCATGAATGAAGTGTGAAGGTGTGGTGGGAGGGAGGGGGGGCATATAAATAGGGTGGGAGGGGACACATAGATGGGTGGGAGGGGGACATATAGTAGGGGTGGGGAGGGAGACATATAGTAGGGGTGGGGAGGGAGACATAGTAGGGGTGGGGAGGGAGACATATAGTAGGGGTGGGGAGGGAGACATATAGAAGCGGTGAGAGGGGTGGGTGGTGGAATGGAACCGTTAAAGGTTGAATATCTGTGAGTATCTGTTGAGTATCTGTTGAGTGTTAGAGTCCAGTAGTTGATGGCAGAGAGATGTGCTGATGGATTAAGGAAATGAGAGCAGGAGATAGAAATAAAACTGTGAATGAGAGAAGAGTTTGGGAGAAAGGAGAGTGTGGGAGAAAGAAGAGTGTGGGAGAGAGGAGAGTGTGGGAGAGAGGAGAGTGTGGGAGAAAGGAGAGTGTGGGAGAGAGGAGAGTGTGGGAGAGAGGAGAGTGTGGGAGAGAGGAGAGTGTGGGAGAGAGGAGAGTATGGGAGAGAGGAGAGTGTGGGAGAGAGGAGAGTGTGGGAGAAAGGCGAGTGTGGGAGAGAGGAGAGTTTGGGAGAGAGGAGAGTGTGGGAGAAAGGAGAGTTTGGGAGAGAGGAGAGTGTGGGAGAGAGGAGAGTGTGGGAGAGAGGAGAGTGTGGGAGAGAGGAGAGTGTGGGAAAAAGGAGAGTGTGGGAGAGAGGAGAGTTTGGGAGAGAGGAGAGTTTGGGAGAGAGGAGAGTGTGGGAGAGAGGAGAGTGTGGGAGAGAGGAGAGTGTGGGAGAGAGGAGAGTTTGGGAGAAAGGCGAGTGTGGGAGAGAGGAGAGTTTGGGAGAGAGGAGAGTGTGGGAGAAAGGAGAGTGTGGGAGAGAGGAGAGTTTGGGAGAAAGGAGAGTGTGGGAGAAAGGAGAGTGTGGGAGAGAGGAGAGTGTGGGAGAAAGGCGAGTGTGGGAGAGAGGAGAGTGTGGGAGAAAGGAGAGTGTGGGAGAGAGGAGAGTGTGGGAGAGAGGAGAGTTTGGGAGAAAGGCGAGTGTGGGAGAGAGGAGAGTTTGGGAGAGAGGAGAGTGTGGGAGAAAGGAGAGTGTGGGAGAAAGGAGAGTGTGGGAGAAAGGAGAGTGTGGGAGAGAGGAGAGTGTGGGAGAAAGGCGAGTGTGGGAGAGAGGAGAGTTTGGGAGAGAGGAGAGTGTGTTTGGAGAAGATAGATAAATAGATCGATATATAGATAGATAGTTACATATATGGATAGATGGATGGATGGCTAGATATATACAAAAGAAAGAGAGAGAGTGAGAAGCAATGTCAGGGAGAGGTGAGTCTGTCAGAGAGAGAAAGAGACAAGAGGAAAGTGTGTGTGTGTGAGAGAGAGAGAGAGAGAGAGAGAGAAAGAGTGATGAAAGAAGTGTGAGAGAAAAGAAATATGAGAGAGAGAGAGATGTTGAGTGTGAAGAAGCAACTTCTCAACATATCTGTGTCAATTAATCAGTCTAATAGATTTAGGACATGCAGTTGTGTGTGTATATCTATATATGTATGTGTGTATGTGTGTGTGTGTGTGTATATGTATATATATATATATGTGTTTGTGTGTATATGCATGTATGTATATATATATGATGGTGTGTGTGTGTGTAGAAAGCCCTAGCTGTAGAAGGCTTTCCAAACAAATCGTTAGGGGGACCCTTCAGTCATGTCAAGGACATGACAGACTCCCTAGTGTTGGTGATCTACATGGTAAAGTCACCCAGTACATGCTGTAAAGTGGTTGGTGATTGGAAGGACATCCAGCTGTAGGAAGAGCATCCAGCCTGCCAAATAAAGAGTTGGAAGGACCCTTCGACTGTGTCAAAGACATGACAACCTCCCCTGTGCACTCGATAGAATGTAAGACAATATGTAAGGGAGATACAGACCCCCTTCCTCCATTCTGTCTGGGAACTCAATAGCCCCTCTTCAGTACTGACTTCGTCTATGTAAACCCGTCCAGCCCTTGCTAGCAGGGAAAGTGGGCAATAAACAATGACGATGTTGAATGATTATGTATATATATATATATGTATAGGGAGTAAACAATATATATGTATATATATATATTGAGTATATGTTGGTTGTTTACCAACACCTCAGTATGCAGGCTGGAGCACTCGACGAAGTACGCAGGTTGGTTTGTTTACTCAGGAGTAATGTAAAATAATTAAATCAAATATGTAAAATTTGGCTTCGTTTATTATAAATTATAGATATACTGCTATATATATTTCGGTGACAACCATCATTGGCTGTGACCTCTTCAGGCAGTCCGAATTGGTGTGGGAAAGACAGGTACACATGTTGTTGAAGTGTGTTTTACTCCGTCAATACATCGATACGTCCAGCTCCTGGTTGTGTTGTTATTTCTCTGAGGAACTGGAATCATATATATATATATAACATGATCATTAGCAATTAAATACCTTAAACAAAATGTGATTGTTATCTATGTTGTATTTCTGCTCTGTAGTATATCTGATATTTTACATTGAGCTACTTGTATTACTGGTAATCAGGTAATACATAATATTACCCTTATCTTATTTATAATTATATATATATTATATATATAAGTAAAAATATTATTATTATTATTATTATTATTATTATTATTATTATTATTATATATATATCTTCATCATCATCATCATCATGCCTTCCTATTGCCAACCACCTTACATGGTGTACTGGGTACATCTTTCATGGCACCAGCACTAGAGAGGTCACCAGTCATTGACTCAACAGAAGAGCTCTCTCTACCCTAAAGTGGGAAGCGGGAGGAAAAGGTAGATAAGAATAATGTTATGGGTGTATGACATGTGTGGTGTGATTTCCCAGGGTGAGGATTAGCTGGGGGCAAAGGAAGAGCTCTCCCAAAACGCTAACATATTTTCGAATTTAAAATTTTATGAATGCTTCCTAAATTTACCATATATATAGAGACAGAGCTTGGATAAGTTGATGGAGAAGCTGGGTTTAAGAGGAATTCGAGGTAGTGTGCAGGAGAGAATACTGCATTGGTTTGGACATGTGATGCATATGAACAATGACCAATGGGTGAAGATATGCTAGGAAATGCCATTGGAAGGAAGTCGCAGTAAAGATAGAGCAAGAAAGACCTGGGCAGAGGTTGTGAGAGTTGACCTCAAATGATTGAGACTCACAGAGGTGATGACAAAGGATCGCGGCTTGTGGAGAAGGACACATCCAACCCATGAAAGCATGGAAAAGGGATATAAAAACGATGATGATGATGATTTTATATATATATATATATGTGTGTGTGTAAGTCCTGTGTTTATTCAGGAGTAACCACAGTAAGTAAGGTACTCCGTACATTAGTAGAGTGTAAACATTATGTTTAATATAGAAATAACTTCTACAGGATAGAACTGTTTCATTAAAAAAAATCATCTTTTGAATGAAACAGTTCTAGTCCTGTAGAAGCCATTTCTGTATTAAAATGGTATATATATATACATATATATATATATATATATCATCAACAAATGTTATATATATATATCAACATCAACAAGTGTTTTATGCAAGCGTGGAAGATGGACGTTAAACGACGATGATGATATATATATCTTATGTAACAAGGGAAAATGTTTAGGTGCCAACAAAGTTTTTGGCTCAATGTGGTTTAACAATCAGTAAAGAAAATGAATCAATTCATGAGAGGTGTAATCCATGGTGAATAAGAAATTAAATTTTGAGTAAACAAATCTGATGTGTTGTATGAATGTAGCTGCACAGAATACTTAAATAGTAATAGCTAGGAAAGGAAGATGAAGAAATTTAAGATATTTTGTTTCTCTTACACATGTTTCGACAGGAAAGAGATGAAAAAATAGAAATGGTAAAGAATTCACATAAGCTCCATTGTTAATATATAGTTTTATTAAAATATATTTTTGTCCACACTGTAAAAGTGGTTAGTGTTAGGAAGGGCATCGAGCCATAGAAAACCTGCCAGATACAGTCCTATACGAGCGAGACATGGTCACCCAATCAATCTTGCCTCAAGTGGGACAATTCCTCGTCTAACCCATGCTAGCGGGGAAGATAGACGTTAAACGATAATGATGATGATGATGATGATTTTTATCTTATCTCTGAAAATAGAGAATTAAGTGAAATTAATGGTTAAAGGTAAATTACTTGAATCAATGCTCTTTGCCTTTCATCCTTTTGGAGTCTATAATATAGGTAGAAGCCTAGTGTTGTTACAAGCCTGTTACTTCCTGGGTGTTCTGTTGGATTAAAGGAGGGAGACTTGAGAAGATATCTGTGTCTGTTTATCACGACATCGGTACTTAAAACCTTTAGCAAAAGTATGGTAAATACTACCAAGTCATACTCGATTGTGAGCGACGGCTATAGTTTTCTATGTGTGTGTGTGTTAATAAAGTATAATTGTCTGAAATGTAATAAAACACTGTTTATCACTTGAATAAAAAAATATATAACAATAAAAAATTGTTTATAACTTGAATTTAGCACTTTCCTCTTACATGGAACTTATCATGATATAAAGTTAGTTGTTAAAAGGATATTTGTTATCTGTTCACCAACAAAGAATAGTGTTTTACTTTTACTAGACTTATGTGACTAAATATCAATGAGATCACTTGTTGGTCAGTGTGTAATATAAAATAGCCTTGAAGTAAAAAAACAAATAGTGTTTAGGAGTGTTAGTATTTTCTCTGATAACCTCCGTTCCTATTGATAAATGTGTTTTGTGGTTTCCTTTGTTGGGTTTAGTTTGTTTTGGAATGAAAGTAAAAATAGGAGTTGAATTAGTTCTAAGAAGGAAACACCAATATAGAATACCAACTAAATAGACCTGGATGACATTGTAGTTGTATAGTATTGATAGTCATCAGTTAACTAGTGATGGTTCTCAGTCTTATGAGGTCAGGTTGCAGAGAATTATTTCTATTTTGTAGTAACAAATGGAACAAAGTAATAAAGAAATACTTACCAAAGAGTCAAAGACAGGATAACTTCCCTGGTGTTGGGGATCTACACGATAAACCATTACCCAGTACATTCCTGTAAAATGGTTGGTGATAAGAAGGGCATCCAGTCATAGAAAACCTGCTTAACCCTTTAGCATTTACATTACTCTATATTTACTATTATATTTTCATGGTAAAGGCTTTACCTCACATAATATTGAATTTATGAGATTTTGATATTATTTATTTTGAGAACAATACCTTTAACATCAGTATGAGCGGTTGGTTATAGCTGGTTTGAACAGAAAGAGGTGAGAGAATTCTGGCTGGATATGGCCAGTTTAAATACTAAAGGGTCAGGAAGACTATTTAGCTCTGCCAAGAACATAACCTACCTAGTACTAGTGATCTACATAAAAACACCCAGTACACTCTGTAAAGTGGTTGGTGATAGAAAGCATTCAGCCATAGAAAATATGCCAGACAATGGGCAGAAGGATTCTTCAGTAGTATCAAAGACATGACAACTACCCTAGTGTTGGTGATCTACAGGATAAACCACCCGCCAGTACATTCCTGTAAAATGGTTGGTGATAGGAAGGGCATCTAGCCATAGAAAACCTGCTGAAAAAAGGGTCAGGAAGACTGTTCAGCCATGTGAAGGACATGACAACTTCCCTAGTGTTGGTGTCATGATAAAATACACTTAGTAGAGCATGGGATCGTATGCCAGATCCCTGCCTCATGGCCCACCTTGAGGTCAGAGGATCTGCTTGAGTATTCACTGGTCTGTGATGACATGCCCAAACCTTACTAGTAGAGAAAATAGACATTGAATGATGATGATGATGATGACGATGACGACGATGATGATGATGATGATGATGATGATGATGATGATAGTGATGATGAAATGGATTTTTGGTGGAGAACATATTTGCCATTGTTCAATGTAATGCTGAGTTTCGAAGCAGGTGAACTAAATTTAGCCAAGTTCACATTGTGTTCCTCAATACTTTTGCCAACAACAATAACCTAGTCAAGATAGGCATCGACTCTGTTGACACCATTGTTGTTTATTACAGCATCCATTACTGTTTTAGAATCGCTTATGGCATTAGTCAGACTAAAGTTTCTCTCTAAAAATGAAAGGCAGGCTGTATGATGCCTGCATACGAACAGCAATGTTACATGGCAGTGAGACTTGGGCATTGTGTGCAGAGGATATACACAGACTGGAGAGGAACGAAGCTTGCATGCTCCGCTGGATGTGTAATAGTTAATATACATGAACGGCAAAGCATAAATGAACTAAGTAAAAAATTAGGAATAAGAGGGATCAGATGCTGTTTACTCGAGAGAAGACTGTGTTGGTACGGTCACGTGATGCGCATGATAGACGACAGCTGTATAAAATAGTGCAGGGCGATAAAAATAGATGGTAGCCACGGAGTAGGCAGACCCAGAAAAACCTGGGACGACTTGATAAATTCCGACCTCACACACTTACACCTCTCCAAGACAATGTCACTGGACCGAGATCTTTGGCGCTACACAGTAATACAGAAGACCCGTCTTGCCTAAGTACAAAGCGAAACCTACAGTCAGCAGGCACATCTTAACAAAAATAAACCCCCATCCCACTACCCCCACCCCATCCACACCACCCCTTTCAATGTAAAGTTATGTTGGTACCACAACATCCAGTCCTAAATAAATGAGGTCGTGTAGGTGTCACGACAAAATAACACGCAGTCTACGCTGTAATGCGGCCATGTAGGTAACACGGTAAAAACCTCCCAGTTCACACTGTAAACGTGGTTGGTGTTAGGAAGGGCATCCAGCCGTAGAAAACCCGCCAGACAGTCCTATGCGAGCAAGACAACCAATCTTGCCTCAAGTGGGAAAATTCCCATCCAAACCCATGCTAGCGTGGAAGATGGACGTTAAACGATGATGATGATGATCATCATCATCATGAAAGGGTAACATTGTACACTGGAATTAGTGTCTATCAGTTTGAAAAGCAGTGAATCTCTTACAATCATTTGTGAAGTAGAATCTAATGGTATACTGCTTTCAAATCCAGTTTACTGAAGAATTTATTGTAGGAAGTAGTAACATTGCAGACAATGTCTTTAATATTACGAGTACGATAAGATATCTGG
>OZ024747.1:7244295-7251795 GCA_964016885.1 Eledone cirrhosa
TGGGTCTATTTCGGGTCCCCAAATAATTGTTTCTACTTTTGGCACAAGGCCAGCAATTATCCCAGTGCATTACTGGTACTTTATTTTATCGATCCCCCGTAAGGATGAAAGGCAAAGTTAACTTCGACGGGATTTGAACTCAGACCGTAAAGGGACGTAACTAAGCTGGAAAGCATGGCGTCCGACCTATTCGGGTCCCAAATAATAGAGGGAAGGTTGGAAAATCGGTAGTCTTTTTAGGTTGTCCCCGTTGATTTAAAAAACAACAACAAATTAGTCATTTGGTTTACATATTGAGACTCCCGAACCCAACCTATTTATTTTATAACATATGGGATTTATAGAAATGAACATTTTTTCATGCATAATGTTTTTTAATGTTTAAAGAAAATTAATTGTCGCAACAAATGTTACCACTTAAAATAAAATTAGATTAACAAAATTTAATAAGCTGAGATAGGAGGGTGAGTGAAATAAGAGCGAGGAAGGGGTTTGAAAAAAATCTGAAAAATTAATAAGCGAGGGGGGAGGGAGACGATAAATCGAGACCCGAGAGTAGTTAATCCTGCGTGAGCATTGGCTAGCCTCAAAAAGTATTAGAGGGACGCCCCATCACCCCTTATGATGTGTGACCGATTAACACAATTAGTGTTGAATCAATATTTTCTTTCGTTTTGATTCTATTTTTTTTTTTTATATATGAAATATTTATGTGATCAAGTATTGATGAAGATAACGTTCCATTCATTTTTTTTTTATGATAAAGCTTTACTCTATATCTGTGCAAAAGATACAGAAAATAGTGCTGACTGGCATTGTCTTTGTCCCGAGAATGGCATTATAAATTTAAAAACCTTGCAAAGACATTTACTCATGTTTGTGCCCTTGTGGCATAATCTGTATGGCAATTGATTGTAAAATGTGTGTATTATCAAATTTTGCCTCAGGTGTCAGGTTGACACTCACCATACTTTTGGATATATATATATAAATTGCAAGTTTGAAGAATCATTAGATAATATATATATATATAGGAGCCACGTGAAATAGAGCCTCTTGCTCAAGGACATAATGCATCACCCGGTCCTGGTATCGAACTCACAACCTCACAATTGCGAGGTTATATATATATATATATATATATATAATATATATATATATATATATATATATATATATATATATATATATATATATATATATATATATATATGAAAAACATGGGGAGAAGAATACTGCATGGTTGCACATGGATTACATATTATAAAATTAGTCCTTCATCAGTGATTTGCCAAAAATAAGCTATTGGGACAAGTGAAACGCGTAAAGCGAGTAAGACAAGTAAACAACAGAAGGAAAAGCAACCGAAGGTTGGGGAAAACAGCAAGCAATCATGATAGTTATCCGATCAGCATAAGCTGGGTAAATTTCATGAGCGGTTATATATATATACATACATACATATATATATATATATATATATATATATATATATATATATATATATATATATATTGTGAAGGAACCAGATGGACCATAACGCACCAGAGTACTCAATACTTAGGCTAGTAGAGTGGGTAAAAATAGCAGTCTAGAAATAGCCGTCGAAACGGCTTGAGCTCTACCGTCGGGGTCATACTTTTTTTCTCTCTCTCTCTCTCTCTCTCTCTCTCTCTCTCTCTCTCTCTCTCTCTCTCTCTCTCTCTCTCTCTCTCTCTCTCTCTCTCTCTCTCTCTCTCTCTCTCTCTCTCTCTCTCTATATATATATATATATATATATATATATATATATATACATGTCTATCAGTAATGGCATAAACATACGTTAAACTGATATCGCTGTCTTCTGGTTTTATACTCTGCGTTCCTTCTTGATATCAAGTGGTAGTCATATCCTGTTCTTACGTTATAGAAGAAACGACTAATCATCCCCCGGGTCGACATTGCTTCACTGTCGAATGGAATTATGGCATGGAGTGCTGAACGTGGTTTTACGCCTGCATAAACTGCAATCCAATAAACCGATATGTGTGTGTCATCATCACCTTCATCATCATCACCATCACCATCACGATCACCACCATTACAATCATCACCACTACCACCACCATCACCATCATCATCACCACCACCACCACCACTACTACCACCACCACTACCATCACCATCATCATCACCACCACCACCACCACTTCCACCACCACTACCATCACCATCATCATCACCACTACTACCACCACCACTACCATCACCATCATCATCACCACCACTACCATCATCACCCCATCATCATCATCACCACCACCACCAATATCATCACCACTACCATCACCATCATCACCACCACCACCACTACCATCACCATCATCATCATCACCACCACTACCAATATCATCACCGCCACCACCACCATCACCACTACTACCACCGCCATCATCACCACTACCATCACCACCATCACCACTACTACCATCAACATCATCATCACCACCACCACCAACACAACCACCACTACCACCGTCATCACCACTATCATAATCATCACCATCATCACCGCCATCACCACTACCACTACCACCGTCATCACCACCGTCACCACCACTACTACCACCACCATCATCATCACCACTACACCACCAACATCACCACCACCATCACCGTCATCACCACTACTAGCACCACCATCATCATCACCACTACACCACCAACATCACCACCACCACCACCGTCATCACCACTACTACCACCACCATCATCATCACCACTACACCACCAACATCACCACCACCACCACCACCATCATCACCATCCGCACCGTCACCACCACTACTAGCACCACCATCATCATCACCACTACCACTACCACCATCACCACTACCACCACCGTCACCACCACTACTAGCACCACCATCATCATCACCACTACCACTACCAACATCACCACCACCACCACCGTCATCACCACTACTACCACCACCATCATCATCACTACTACACCACCACCACCACCACCACCATCCGCACCGTCACCACCACTACAGATAGCACGCACAAAACATGGATCCAGCCACTGAAAGCTGAACGTTTCGTCTCCGGAGCGCAAAGACTCCATCGGCCAGATTATTGAACTAATTAGGCGTTAATTGATGGAATCCATGGTGAGTAGTCGGTGTGGCGACCTCTGAACACGGTTGTTAGAAGGTTGTGATAGAGAGAAATAGATAAAGAAGGAGCTGGGAAGAAAATTAGAGAAGGCGATTAGCAGAGACGTAAGTAGAGTATGACAAGCATGACACATGGGCTCCACGTGAAGTGGGTTCCACGTGAAGTGGGCTCCACGTGAAGTGGGCTCCACGTGAAGTGGGCTCCACGTGAAGTGGGCTCCACGTGAAGTGGGTTCCACGTGAAGTGGGCTCCACGTGAAGTGGGCTCCACGTGAAGTGGGCTCCACGTGAAGTGGGCTCCACGTGAAGTGGGTTCCACTTGGACTAGGAGCACGTTCTATTAAAGTCAAATAAGCCTCGTCGGAGAGTAAAAAAAAAGAAACTCCTTCAGAGATATGATCTGTCTCTGATTATCATGGCTGAGAACACTATGGTAGCTGGATCATTAAACCATTTATATGAGTTATTAGGCCCATAGGTAAAAATACAGTGCTGGACAGGGGCGCAATTTCATTGCTTACCATAGGCGTTATTTTCCCTAGTTGTGCCTCTGGCGACTAGGAAAAACGTCAGGAATGCTAGCAGCAAGAATGATCCTCCATTTCGTCAACGTAAAACACACAACGAGAATTGCATTAACATAACCAAAACACATCATACTCTTTGACACGAATAATCGAAAGGCAATTGATGGACCCCGGTGGCAGATGCACGAGCAAAGCTACAATTCAATCTTTGATGAACCCGAACGACTACGAACTATTTCATCCTAAACAGATTTGTGTCGTTTTCCAGCAACACTTTGCCATTATCACCACCATCTCTCGGCAAAAGACGCAGATATTGCGAAAAGCCGATAACAATACTTGAGATATGGATGGCAGGATGTGTTTCTATAAGGAGCGAATCTCCTGCCCTGGGTGATCTGCCCTGTGAGCAGTACGTACGTATATATATACCAGACTTGATTGCCGATGTCTTGATAAAGGTCTGCAGCAACTGACAACAGAATTATTGAATTCCCAGTTCTGTGAGTCTGAGAGTAGTTGAGCTACTGAGAAAAGACGCTGGCAAGGGAAACGTAATTGATAATTTCTTCTTCCATAACTCTACTGAACACAAAGTTTAAAATGTTGGTCAAGATGCTAGCCAAGAGGTTCTGTGCTTGTGGTCAGTATGATCCCGAGCAGATTGTCTCACTGTACAGCGGCATCGCTCGGTGGTCAGAGTAAATAGCCAACTTTCGACAATGTTTCGAATCACACGATCGATCCGTCAGAATTGTCCTCTCTCGTTCCTTCTATGTACTGGCTCTCAAGATACTACTGTGGAAACTGACGTTATTGAGAGGCATCTTGCCAGTAGATTGATGAGAGACAACTGCGAGGGACCACTTGCCTAGTGGTCAGAGTGACCGTAGCTTTTTTGTGAGGTTTTTCCACGAATGGCCCTCGGAGTGTTCCCCCTTTTTGGGGGAAATTTCCTTTGTTCTAATTTTAATATTTCCTTTGTTTTGATGTTTTATTTTTACTCGTAAAGCCCACACACCTACACACATACACACACGCACACATACATACCCACACATACCTACACGCACATACCTATACACACACACGCACACACACACACACACACACACACATACCCCCCCCCCCCCACACACACACAAAAACCAACAAGCGGTATTGTCCTTTATTGTCTTCAATGGTTTCCTTTTTGTTAACCCCGTGTACAAAGGTGATATTTATTAAACATTTAAACAAACAATATACTGTAGTTATAATAAACAGGCCAAAAATAACTATAAGAACGGTAAGCTTGAATATAAAATAAACATAGCGTGTTTTATTTACAAAAGAACCAATACAATGGGAACTAAGTTCAATCTTCATGCTGTATATACAAATCACTTTCAGTAGTAATATTAAACTCTGAAGAATTCGTTTAGAATGAATCAGTGACGTAGTTCAACGAATTTCCACTATGATCGGTAAGTCTGAATCAGCCATCTGTTCAATGATATAAACGCCATATTGCCGAGAGCTTGTGGGGAGTTATATCCGCTAAGGTTCATTTCTGAACAATACCGCATATGTTTACACGTGGATCAATATTGTAAATTGTAGGAAACTAGTAGTGACAGTCTATCTTGGCAATTAATGAGTAGACACTGTTAAGAAGTGAAATAGAATGTTTTGTCTCGCGGGAGAGGGAGTATATATTTATGTAGAGAGACCTACATCACTTTACTGACTCTGCATCTCTCTCTCTCTCTCTCTCTCTCTATCTATCTGTCTCTCTCTCTCTCTCTCTCTCTCTCTCTCACTCTCTCACTCTTTCTTTCTCATCTCTCTCTCACCTCTCTCTCTTTCTCCCCTTCTCTCTCTTTCTTTCTTAACTCTGTCATCCCTCCCCCCTCTCTCTTTCTCCGCCCTCTCTCTCTCTTTCTTTCTTTTTCGACTCTCTCTCTCTGTATATATTTTATCTGCGTGACCTTATCTCTCTCTTCTTTCTATTTCTTCTTTGTTCTCTCCCTTTCTCCCTCTTTCTTCTCTTCCATTCTCTCCTTGTTTTTCTCGCTCTCGTTCACTCATCTTCTGCTTTCCTCTCTTTTCCCGCCTTTCATCCCTTATAATCCATAAGCAGCAAAACTTTTTTTGTTTAGCTCCGCCAATCAACTACATTCCTTTGACGAAAGTCTAAATTTTTCCATTTTTCTAGCCTCAATTTGTAGCACATTTTACTATTCTATTTATATTAATCCAGCCTTATGCTTGCTATCTATTTATTTCTAGTCATAATATTTTCATGTATTTATCTCGGTTTTTATTAAAAGACACTAATAAATTGTTCTGTCCATTGTTTGTTGTGTTATCGTCTCACATGCTTCTTACCAATAGAACAGTTCTCCAGTTTGTGGCACAAACTGGCATTACAAGTGTTATACCACTTCAATTCTGGTGAGGTAGAGATGCAGTTGTCTGTTCCTCTCATTCAACTGTTTTTTTTTTGTTTTGTTTTTTTTCTGTGTGAATTTCTTGCTGATACAATGTATATGTATGTATGTGTGTGATTACCCATCTATCTATCTATCATCTATCTATCTATCTATCTATTTATCTATTATCTATCTGGCTGCCTGCCTATCTCCTGAAGTTGAGGGTTGTTCTATCGACGGGGCATTAAACAACCCATTTGTGGCGCCTCCCCCCTATTGGGGATTTCGATTATAATTGTTTGTTTCATATTTGTACAAGACTGTATGTAAAATACCCGGCATCTGTCTTTGTTTTATCCCCTTTTCTTGTGCGCCCTTGTGGCAAATAAAGAAATCTATCTATCTATCTATCTATCTATCTGTCCCCTTCTTTTGTGCCCCTGTGGCTAATAAAGAAATATATCTATCTATCTATCTACGGGGAAACTCTAGGCGTAGAGGAAGACGAACTGGTCAGTCTGTTCGGTAGGACATTCCGCCCGGGACCGATGGACAACTTCCAAAAGTCCCTGGCCTGGCAGTGCTACCGAGGAGCTCTACCCGTTCGAGCTCTACAGACACGGGCGCCCGGGTAGGGATCCCTCGAAAAAGATCTGTCCGAGATGCATGCGGGTCGAGGAAACCGTCGCGCACGCATTCGAACACTGCCCGGGCGTTACCGACCTGTGGAGCTACGCAGAACGACTACTCTCGCGGGTGGGACAAATCCGGTTGACCACCAAGTCCATTATTACGATCAAACCGCCACCCTCCTTCAAAAACTAAGGAGAGGCGGGTTTCCTCTGTGTAATGGCTATGGTGTAAGAGGTTATATGGTGGACGAGGCTGAAAGGGCTGAGGTCAGAATTCTTTCTCTCCGGCGAACAACTGGTTCGCTTCTTCAAATATCTCTTTAGAAGAAGAATCCGGATGGAGAGAGAGGTGCTGAACCCCGCAAATTTTACGAAAGGTGGGTGAATGTGGCAAGAATGGCCCGAGTGGTTGGGCCTTCTCTCTATATAAACCTGTAGGTTGAGGGAAAAGAGGAAGAGAGGAAAGGAGCGCTCGCTCTTCGTGTTCCTGGAGATGAGGGTTGTACATTTTTTCGGGGTGTGTACAACCCATGTGTAACGCCTCCCCCTATTGTGGATTTCAATTGTTATTTGTTATTTATTTATTAGTTCTATTTTTATACGCTTGTATGTAAACTCCCCACTTTGTATTTGTATTTGTCCCCATCTTTTGTGCCCCTGTGGCAAATAAAGAAATCTATCTATCTTTCTCTCTCTCTCTCTCTCTCTCTCTTTCTCTCTCTCTCTCTCTCTATATATATAGGAAAAGTATGACCCCGACGGC
>OZ024747.1:7254295-7321795 GCA_964016885.1 Eledone cirrhosa
ATTAAGATTAATAAAATATAATTATTACATTTATAATTATAATATTTCTCCTTTAATTTTATTTGAAAAACGTGTTAATTTTTCAGGTCAATATTGTTTCTTTGTTTCTTTTTTGTTTTATTGTTGTTGTTTTGTTAATATTTGAAGATTACCTCTTTAATATTTGTTATATATTAGTGTTTTATTATGGAATAAAACAGTAAAAATTCTCTATTATATATTATTTTATAGTATAAGGTTTCTATTTGATATAATTAAATAGTACAACGTCTCTATTTTATATAGTACAATAGTGTAATGTATATTTTATGTAATGGGATAATGTAAGGTGTATCAGTTAAATAGTACAGGGTATCTAGTTAATGTAAGTAGATAGAGCTAGGTCTCTATTATATGTAATTTCTATTTGATAATATTAAATAGTGCAGGGTTTTTATTATATGTAATTAGGTTTTACTAGATCTCTGTCGGCTGGAATTTGCAGACGACATGGTGTTACTTAACTCGGCATAAGGTGATCTCCGACTTGCACTCGAAAGGTTTGATGCCGAGTGCTGCATGGCTGGAATGAAAATCAGTGCTGCGAAAACTGAGACACTCCCCCTCTCAAGGAAGCTTGCACAGTGCACTAATGCGCCAGCTTCAGCATTCAGTAATCAGAAGAAAGGGAGTAGGAGATGAAGATGCTGATAATGGTGGCAGCGGTGATGATGGGGACGACGACGACGACGACGACGACGAAGAAGAAGAAGAAGAAGAAGAAGAAGAAGAAGAAGAAGAAGAAGAAGAGTTCTGATTCCCTCAAAGCAGCAGGTTTCAGAGGCTAGATCGTTCTAATGCGTAGCGACATCTGCTCGGTGGTCAGATCAAATGGCTACCTTTTGGAACCGTTTCATATCGTGCACTCAGTCCGAAACAACACTTATGAAACGAGAGAAATACGCTATCTGTAAGATAGCGAGTTCGCACTAGTATATATATATATATATATATATATATATATATATACTATGTAGTGGGGAGGGGGGCATGAAGCAAGGCATTCCTTGTTTTGGGTTTCCAGCAATTCCTTTTCAGTCCATTCATCTACATTATTTTCTACCTCTATTTTCTCTGTATTATGCTGTTTCATGCCTTTATTTTATCTTACGCTTGTTAATTTATTTTTATCTAACTAATCTTTTTTTACCCCCTTTATATTTTTTTCCAACACTCGACTTCCTCAATCCGTTTCCTTCCTTACTTCATGCTGTCACTCTTTTTATCTCATCTTCCTTTTCGTTTCCCCTATTCCACCTCCATTACCCTTTAGTATTTTACTTCTATTTTAAACACCTATTTCTCTTCAGTCTGGTCCTTTTTTTTTTTTATTTCTTTGCGCTTTCTTTCCCATTCCATTATACTCCTTCCACCCTTTTTACTACCCCTCTCTCTCTTTCTCCGCTATCTCCCCCCTCTCTCTCTTTGTCTTCCCTTATTTTCATTACTTATCTAGTATATACAGTCTCTCTTCTCTCTTTTCTCGTTGTGGATTGGTAGAGCGTCCGATAGATGACATTGCAGCGTTTGTTCTGACCCTTTACATTCTGAGTTCAAATCCTGTCAAGGTCAGTTTAGTCTTTCATCCTTCCATAGTTGATAAAATAAAATAAAATACCAATCAACTACTAGGTTTCATTTAATCAACAGCCCCCCCCCCCCAATATTTGCTGACCTTGTACTTAAATTAGAAATCTATATTTACCTGTTTCTCCGCTTCAGCTCCCTTTCAATCCCGTTACTCTCTCCCTCTCTTTCTCTCCCATTACCCACTCGCTCTCTTTCTCTCCCTTTCAATCCCTTAACTAACTCGCTCTTTTTCTCTCCCTTTCACTTCCGTTACTCACTCGCTCTCTTTCTCTCCCTTTCTCTCCCTTTCAATCTCTTTACTCCCTCACTCTCTTTCTCTCCAGTTACTCACTCCCTCTCTTTCACTCCCGTTGCTCACTCACTCTCTTTCTCTCCCTTTCAATCCCTTTACTCACTCGCTCTCTTTCTCTCCCTTAACTAACTCGCTCTTTTTCTCTCCCTTTCACTTCCGTTACTCACTCGCTCTCTTTCTCTCCCTTTCTCTCCCTTTCAATCTCTTTACTCCCTCACTCTCTTTCTCTCCAGTTACTCACTCCCTCTCTTTCACTCCCGTTGCTCACTCACTCTCTTTCTCTCCCTTTCAATCCCTTTACTCACTCGCTCTCTTTCTCTCCCTTAACTAACTCGCTCTTTTTCTCTCCCTTTCACTTCCGTTACTCACTCGCTCTCTTTCTCTCCCTTTCTCTCCCTTTCAATCTCTTTACTCCCTCACTCTCTTTCTCTCCAGTTACTCACTCCCTCTCTTTCACTCCCGTTGCTCACTCACTCTCTTTCTCTCCCTTTCAATCCCTTTACTCACTCGCTCTCTTTCTCTCCCGTTACTCTCTCCCTCTCTTTCTCTCCCTTTCAATCCCGTTACTCACTCGCTGTCTCTTTCCCTTTCACTCCCGTTATTCACTCCCTTTCACTCGCGTTACTCTCTCTCTCTCTCTCTTTTTCACTCCCGTTACTCTCTCCCTCTTCTTTTATTTATTCTCTCCCTTTTCTTTATCACTTCTGTGACTGCAGTTCTTTCTGTTCCCTTATTTTTACTACACTGTTTGTAACCCATCCCTCTTCACTATTGCATCTACTTCACCTGCATCTCCGACTATTTTTATTATTATAAATATTATGTTCGGGCTGTTATATTTTTATGGTACGGCTTGGTAAGCTTCATCTGGCGATATCGTGTATATGTATGTGTGTATATGTGTATGTGGGCGCGCTTGTGTGTGTGTGTGCGCGCGCGTGTGTATGTGTAAATTCTTTTATTGGCTTAAGTCATTAAACTGTGGCCATGCTGGGTCACCGCTTTTGTTTTTAAGTTCAGTCCTGCCGCGCGGTATTTGGGAGAAGAGTTTTCTACTATAAGAGAGAGGGGGGGGGGGGGGTAGAATAATCAGAATGACGAATAAAATGCTTTGCGGTATTCGTCCCGTGTGTTCATGGTGGAGTTGTCAGTAACTAAACTGGCTCCCCCACTGGTCTGGTCAGGAGAGTAAGTGGAAACCCATTAGCACAAAATCAAACAAAACAAAACATGAGTTATTAAAAGGGTGACCACCCACCCCCAACTGTGAGTTAAACAGCCTCACCACCCAGCAACTGGTCAAGCCTGGTGATTACAACTACACCCCAGAAGACATGACTAAAACCGAAGAGAAGGTGACGATCAACCAGGGAGACGCTCCTCCAACATGAGTGAGATGGTCCTGGATTGGATTTGTGTTTTGAGATCAAATCCCACCGGTGACAGCTTTGCTTTTCATCCCTTCAAACCCGCTAAATAAATTACTAGTCTAGTGCTGGAGATCGATTCTTCCTCTATTTCTTTTTCTTACTTTCTCTCTATCCTTCTCCGGAAGAAATCGGTTGTGTTCAAACCTGGAAAGGGATGGGCTCCGTCAGGTTTAAAATGCCCAAGGCGGTAGCCCTACAGCTCCATAAGGAATTATGAATCCATGGATGACTGGGTGAATCGACAGATGGACAGACAGACACTGCTATTTAATTTTCGTTATCTCTCTTCTATATCCTTTCTCCCCGTTCCTCAAGTCCGAGCAATCCTATTTTAAATTGATGGGGAGATAACTCTAATATAACAATTAGCTTTCTAAACTATCCTCTTTTTTATTTGGCTGTTTCACTCCTTTTACTTTCTCTCTCACTTATTTTAATCCCTCTCTCTTCTTTATTACTTTTACTTTGCCTGTATCTCTTTCTTTTCTCATTTTTTATTCCTCCCTTTTCTTTTGCCTGTCCCTCTTCTTTTATAAATCCTTCTTTATGACTTCTATTTTGCCTGCGTCTTTCTCTCTCTTCTTTTTTTTTAATCCCTCGCTCTTCTACATTCCATTTCTTGCGTCTCTATTTTTATCCCTCCCTCTTTTTTATCACTTTTACTCTGCCTGCATCTCTCTCACTTCCTCCTTCTTCTCTATTACATTTACTTTGCCTACAACTCTTTCACTCACCCCTCTCTTTATTTTCTCTCTCTCTCACTTACATACTCTCACATTTACTCTCTTTCCCCTCTCCTTTTAAATCTTGTATACTCATACTTCTCTTCTCATTTTTCTTTCCTTTATGTAATTACTCAGTTAGCTAAATCAGTTATAACTGAACGGCCGCCAGGCGGCGCAACAACTTACCAAACATGGCTGAGTTCTTGATGAGCTTCGATGGGTCGAGTCAAGATACGATGTCGACTGCACAAACACCAACGACTACATGCAGTTCGGCAACAGATGCAACAAAAACAACTTCATTTACGATACAACCCAAAATTGTCATTGTTGGAGCCGGCATTGCAGGAATTGCTGCCGCTGAATACCTCATTAGGCATGGATTTACCGATATTACAATCTTGGAAGCTTCCAACCGAACCGGCGGTCGGATATGGACAATCTTAGGTAAGCTTGCTTCGTCTAATTCTTTCTTTCTCAGTAACAGGCCTGCTTACCTTATGAGTTTGATTGATATCCTCCACCAGTGTTTATATATATATATCGCCTACACCTGTGTTATATATAATTTTAGATAAGGGAGATTGAAACCCTACTTCCAATATATATATATATAAAGTAAAATTGAAATATATGTGTGCTTTAAAAACGAACCAACGAGGGAAAGTATGTTATTGTTCATATGTCTATTCATTCAGGAATAGGACTAGAACGGTTTTTAAAATATTGTTCCCTATAGTGAAAGCGAACGTTAAAACGATTACATATATATATATAATCCCTGCTTATGTTAACCTTGTCTTGTATATGATACATACGGATGTATATTGAGAAGGAATACTCAATACAATGTTGGAAGTTTCCAGCTGTACCGGTGGTGGATATGAACCATCTCTGGTAAGCTAACTTCTAGTCCCTTGCTACTCAGTAACAGGTTTGCCTCCTTTATACTTGTGATAATCAACACTTGTGTGTGTGTGTGTGCATACAGCTTTAAACGAAGGGTGAAAACAAAGCAAAAGCTACCCTCCATCCATCTATGCAAATATGACATATGGACTTGTACACCAAATGTGAGAAAACTATGTAGTTAATATTTTTTTTTTTTAAATTAAAAACAAACAGATTTCACACCTTCGTTACTCTGGTTTTTGTGTTGCTGATTTTACCATAAATATCATTGTATGTGCTTGTATGTTATATTTAAAAAATCCTAGTTTTGACGAACATCGGAGAAACAACGTTTAAGATCTGTTTTTGATTTGTGTGATTATATATATATATTTATTAAAATAACAGATTAAAGTTTAAGCAAAGAATCGCTGCTTTCACCCTTAACGGGATCTTCTAAAACTAACTAAATATATATTTATCCTTATCGAGCCCTCTTTGGATTTTAGTCTTCAAATTTATTGTGGATTGGCAGTATCGGTAAGGGGGTCGAACGCCATGCTTTCCAGCATAGTTACGTCCCTTAACGATCTGAGTTCAAATCCCGCCGAGGTTGACTTTGCCTTTCTTCCTTACGGGGTCGATAAAATAAAGTACCAGTAATGCACTGGGTAATTGCTGGCCTTGTGCCAAAAGTAGAAACAATTATTACTATATATAACTTTGCCTTTCATCCTTACGGGGTCGATAAAATAAAGTACCAGTAATGCACTGGGTAATTGCTGGCCTTGTACCAAAAGTAGAAACAATTATTACTATATATATATATATATAAATAAATACAGTTAATGTAATTCGTTTCAAGGGTTGTGAATTGATTGAGAAAGTCACATAAATACATGTTAAGGTGAATATATAAAGCCTTTGTTTTTGTTTCGTCTATTCATTTCTAGCTTATATTATTGTGACTTTCTGAATCGCTTTCAATTTATATATATATATATATATATATATATATATATATATATATATATATATGCATACACGCGCACACACTAAGGGAGAGCCTTAAATAGGAATAAAGCCTTACCTTTGCTCCCTCCCTCTATGACCATATACGTTGTGAAAGTCACTTTAGTTAGGGCAGTATTTTATGACACTTGTATATATTTGAATGCTAAGCGTCTTTATATACTGGTATGTTTTTACATAGTCGCTCGATCTTCTAAAAATAGCAGCTAAGTTCCCTCAATTCAATACCGCTTGAAAAAAAGGAAGGACATATTCAACAGTGTACTCCTAAATGTCATTAGTTTATTCTGTTAGGGTTTGATTTGCGGTTAAACATATTTACATACATTTATGTAGACATGAAAATATAAACGATCGAGCTCCCACTATATTATATACACCTGCAAGTACAAATCCAATGAGATCTTCTACGTGGTCGTTCGACCTGCTAGATATAGCAGCCAAATCTTAGTTAAATTAACCCCTTCAATAAGGAAAAATTTACATTGAAAAAGACTGGTCACAACCGAGATGCCTTTGATTTGACGTGTGTTCGGTAGCGGTTGACCTTGGGTTAAATAAAATGGTATTTTCATAAACCTGCCCAAAACGTTATCCTACCTCAATCTCCAATAACCTCATTACAAGCAAATATGGTCATTCGATCTGCAAGAAATAGCAGCCAAATCTCCCTACCACACTCTACGCCCTTAAATTAGAGAAGAGCGTTAAATAGTATAGTCGTGTATATCCTTAAAAGGACGCGATGATCACGACTGGAATTGTTTTAATCATAAGTTAACTCGATCAAGGTTGATCTGGAGCTAAACAACAATCTAGTAAGCTCTTATTCTATAGGAGACCTAACTAACGATGGATAGTGCATCCTTCTTGGACGAGTGAATATATACTTCAGCATGTCTGTGTGCATCTATTGTTAAGACGTGAATTTAAAATGGTCCACACAGTATCTGTAAACACACACACCATTTTAGGAGCTAGTATAGAATTTATCTCACTGAAGGGCTGTACAGTTTTTGTTATGAACATTTTACTTTTTGGTTTGTGTAGGTGTATTTATTCGACATATTTTAGTCCCCAATTTTGACACCCGCTGTCTGAAATACGCCGGATTTTTTCAGGCTAAATTAAATATGTTAGAAAAAGAATAGTGTGTATGTGCGTATATATATATATACACACAGACGGACAGACAGACGCCTATATGTTTGTATATATATATATATATATATATATAATGTGTGTGTATTTATGTGTACACACATAAGCGGTGTATACGCATAACCAGTACTTTCTATATGGCTAAGTGTCAACTGGCTCCATTGACAGCTGTTCAAACAAGTGTTTGGTTAATTTACCTACTCTCTCTCTCTCTCACACACACCACTACACCCCCCCCCCCCACACCCACACCCACACACACGAGTACCTAAAGCGTGAGAATCCCTCGTTTAATTTTCTTATCCGAAAGATTATTTTTCTCCTCCATTCTACCAGTGAGAGATGAACGGACTATGTCGACTTCGTCAGAATTATAGACCCATTTTCTTCGGAGAGGCTTGTAATTGCATTATAAGGTGTTTGTGTGCGTGTGTAAAATGAAGGTAATGTCAGTAAATGTGGCATTTATTTTAGTCTCGTAGAAAACTAGTAAATCGTAGTATGTTTGAATTTTTTCCAATTTTCTCGTTCCTATTTCGATGACCACAAATTAAAACAAACACAAAGTCGTATGATCTGTACATGTTAACTTGCTTGTTTTGAAAGTGATGGCTATATAATGTGAACAGACACACGCACGTATATCTGTGTGTTTATTCTATACTTATACGCTTTCAAATGTTATTAGTTGTGTTATCTGTCGGGAATTCTATCCATACCGGGGTAAGCCTCTCCTCATTCATTACTCTGGATCAGTTTGCTGAAATCGATCCCCTGTATAATCATCCTTTGTAGTGTTACCGAGGCATTTGTAATGTTATTTATGTATATATTTAAAACATATTTGTTATGTTATTCTACTGTAAATTTATTTATATGCTCTGTTTATATTTTCATTCTGAAGGAACTTATCCACTTGTGTTGATATAAGTGATTTTTAAAAAAATTGGACTCCAGCTTCATCAAAATAAATAGATAAATATGCGTGGTTAGAATATATTCACTTAAGATAAATTTACGAAACTGTATACACACAAACACACTCATAATGAATGGGTGTAATAGAATTTATTGAAATATGGATTTCGTTAATGGAAAATTTTGCGTGTGATAAAAATGCAATGATTATTATATTGCCTGTGTATGTATGTGTGTGTGCATTGTATGTATGTGCGTGTGTATTGTATATATGTGTGTGTGTCTGTGTGTAGAGCAGCGCTGTTCTTAATTTATAAATTGGGTCGGTTGGGCGGATATCATCGTATAGAGAAAGAGAGGGAGGGGAAAAAGCAGGGCTCCATACTTTTTGGTTTCCGCCCTTTTGACCTAGTTTTGTTGTTTTGTTTTGTTTCCTTTCCGGTGATAATTTTTTGCTTTTGAATGGATTCGAATTCAGTACCAAAATATTTATGTTGCATAAAATCGTGTTGATAAAGCGCGCACGCACACACACACACACACACACAGACACAGACACAGACACACACACACACAGACACACACACACACAGGTTAATAGAAAAACAAGGCACATTTGCTGATGTTCAATGATTCATTTATGTTTGTTTGTGTGCGCGGTATTCGATCAAGAAGAGGCACTGTATTTATCGTCTGATTCAAGCTATAGATAATAATGATTAACTGTTGCGGAGAGTTGTTCTGCATCATGAATGAATCACCGTTATTGAACAGGCAGGAGCGGTCGGCAACCCTCCCAATTTTTATTGACATCATATTCTATTCTCATGCATACACGCCTTTACACCTGAGGGGTGGTGGCGTGTGCGTTGGAAAGTGTTTCTTATGGTGTGTTTTGCTGTATAACTTAATGTTTTACACATGCACAGATATTACATTTAGATATGATCTGAGATCAGATGGTGACAGTATATGTGTGTATATATATATATAGTAAACCTTGTGATCAAAAGGATTCAAGTCGATATTTTATTTTAAACAGACATGTCTCTGTTGTTGTCCTATGTGATTCTTGTTTTTAAAGTCGGCAAAGTGTGATTGGAGGGAGATTTGACTGCTATTTCTAGCAATTCGAGCCATAAGTTATAGTGGCTGGTTTGTGTTCATTATTGGTTATCGATTGGCAGTATCGGTAGAGGGTCGGGCGCCATGCTTTGAAGCATAGAGTTACCTCCCTTTATGATCTGAGTTCAAATCCCGCCGAGGTTAACTTTGCCTTTCATCGTTACGGGGGTCGATAAAATAAAGTACCAGTAATGTACTGAGTTATTACTGGCCTTGTGCCAATAGTAGAAACAATTATTGGTCAACTCCGAGTGACATTCATATATCGCATTCTGGTCGTAATTATTGTTCCTTTTCAGTAAAGTCGCCGCAGCCAGGACCATATCACTGTGGCCCCTCCCCATCACCTAGTGGCTCCCTCTTGACTGGTGTTGTTAGTAGTATATGCATTCATGTGTAATATCATTTATTGTACTGCACCTGTCTCACATGTGTCTATTTATAATCCATTTGTCTAATCGATGCGTTCACGCATGATCTAAAACTGGTATATATATTTTCTATACTCATAATAAACATGTTTTATATGGATAAAAGTTGTGCATAGTCTAGATTCTATCATGTATACAGTATGCAGATAGATAAATAACTGGTGCAAAACTGATAACTGAATATCATGCTGTTCAAGAGAAGCTTCGTTCATCTATTTTAGTATTGGGGTGCGTAATATAAATATTTATTTAACAAGAATAAACTATGGTGTGTCTGTGAAGGATAAGGTTGTTGTCTGTCCGCCATTTCGGTGTATTCTTCCACTTGTTACCATCGACGTTCTATAAATGAAATGTCAGTTTTATTCATTGTCTTCTCTCTCCATTTACATCATTTTGACATAACGCATTTACCCTTTCCCCATATATATATATATATATATATATATATATATATATATAACAAAGGAATTGTGGTAAGGCACCAGAGTACTCAATACTTAGGGTAGTAGAGTGGGAAATAGGAAAAAGTATGACCCCTAGTCCAGAAATAGCCGTCGAAACGGCTTGAGCTCTGCCGCCGGGGTCATACTTTTTCCTATATATATATATTACGCAAACATACGTAGCCGATTTCTCGGACTTATACAAAGCGCTGCGTGTCTATGCTATAAAATAGCTTATAAAAGAAGTTGCCATCGGCCGCTACAAGGTTCGATTTCTCGTAGCAGCCGACGACAACGTCGTTTTCCGTCTTTAAGGATCTTTATCCTATTTTATAAGCTACATTATAGCATCTCCGTCACTCTCTTTCTATATATATGTATATTCCTTATGTGTGTGTTCTAATGCAGCGGTCCTTGGAAGTGTGATATTAAATGGTCTCTTGTTGATCCCAGAACATATATGTACATAACGCCGTTTTGCCTAAAAAATGTTTTTTAAACTCCTTAGCTCTGTTTTGTGAGTCTGCCATACTCATATTGTGAGGGTGGGAGGGTGTCATCATGTTTGTGCAGTTATGAACTTTGGCACCACTTTGAGCTAATATTTTGACAATAACCTCAAGTTGACTAATATTTTGTGAGTAGAACTTGGTGGTCAGAAACTGTGCAGAAGCCTGTCGTGTGTATTTTCTTAAGGCCAAGTTTTAGTTTTGTTACTCCAGTGTACAAACAGTTATCAGACAAAACAAATATGTGTGTGTGTATTATACATATATATGGCCTGTATTTATGCTGTCCCTCCGTTACTTAGTGGTTCGACGAATACAGATCGATAAATTATCAGCCTAAAATGTATAGTCAGATCAATATGATCGTCTAGACCAGTGCTTCCCAAACTTTTTTTTTTTTTCACTTAGAACAGGTTAAAATTATTTTAACACATTTTTCTACCTAAATTCAAACATCCAGGGAGTGTAACAAACACAGGGGTCAATGATACATAGTGTTATTAGCTTCACGCTTGGTGAGAATGAGGGAAGGGGTATACATATTAACAGGCCGTCAAGTAGAAATATTGATAAATAAAAACAGAAAAATTATTTTTACTTCCTTCTTTAGTCAATAAATAAAGCAGTGGTGGTAACTGTGTGCTGCAGTAGATAAATATATACATATATACCCTGTCCGAACACAAAGGAACCAAACTCCCACTGGCACCGTCATTAAGATGGTGTTGTGGTGTGGTATATATATATATATATATATATATATATATATATATATATATATATATATATATATATATATATATATATATATACATACATACACATATACATATACTCCAGGTCTGAACACAAAGGAACCAAACTCTCACTGCCTCCGTCTCTCCAGTTCTCCCTATCTCTCACTATTATGAGCAAATGGGGGCCCACACGCTGGCCGCCCCGGTGGACCAGTTATCAATATGAAACATGAGCTTGGTGTGTCTTTGTTTATTTTGTTTACAATGTTTACATTCTTAGTTTAGTTGTTTCTCACTTTGTCATATGTGGGCCTTATTACGAATTTCAATTGTGAAATAGACTCATGCCCGTTTGCGGTCAAGAGTCCAGCGTGTCAAAACACACAGTTTAGGGACCATTAGTTTAAATCTGTGAGGTTGGTTCGCCCGCAAGGTTGCGATCCAATGATGACTGAAATGCGTGTGTGTTGGATTGGCCCAAAGTCTACAAAACAATCATCCACAAAGCCATTGTATATCATTAAATTACCATCTGACGTGAAATTTTCTCTTAAATATATTTCAAACTAGACATCGCCTAAATATTTCAATTAAATTTAAAAGCTATATTACTTATACATATGCAAACACACGTAGACACACTTTACCTAAACACATATGCACATTTGTTCAATAACATAAATAACTGTAAATGTAAACATTTGCCTCCAGAAAAGAAAATGTAATCTAAAAACAATGACGGAAATGCTCATTTTCACCCCCTTTCGACAAATGCACCTTGTGTATTAGATATTTTATTTAATTGTTTCGTCTTAGATAGGAAATGCTTCCAATCTTATTTTTAAGTTCATCTTTTCTTTTGACGCTTAGTCAGTGAAGTGAATGATTGGGGGGAGGGTATTATTTTCAAACTAGAGACTTGGCTCGGATTGTTGCAACAGTGAATTCCTGTGGGAAGCAACATGGACCAGGTGATGGCATTAGAAAGGGCAAGGAATAAAGTCTACCGTCCAAGAACTCAAACTGATAAGAGCTAAAACAAATGTCACGAGGTATCCTGTCCGACGCTCTAACAATTCTACCAATTCCTGGTCTGGCACTTTATTTCATCGACCCTGAAAAGGCCAAAAAGATTTTTACTGGGAGCGCCGAAAGCCAGAACAAATGCCACAAGGTATCTTGACTGACACTCTGTCTTCTCTTGTCCTATCTACAGAAATTACTTGGTGACAAATACATTTACTAGTTATTTGTTTTTAGTGAATGTGTGTCTACATCTATATTTGTCACTAGAATAGAACGTGGATTACATTTTTTCAACGTATTTTTATGTTTGTTATTAGAGGCAAACTATATCTGATATATTTTGTAATGATAGGATTTTTTTCTCCAGTCTATGTGGATGACAAGTTTCGAATTCTTAATGAAAGATTTCCTCCATAACACACAATGAAATGGTTTTGCTCCATTTAGTATTCTTTTGTGTTTTAGTTAAGGTACTATTATAGATGAAATATTTTTCATAGTGGTATTATTTTCCTTTGTGTATCTCTTTGTGCGTAAAGATTTCGTTTCCAATAGAATATTTCTGATTAATGGTCTTTATTTAGTAAGAAGAATCAGGATGGAGAGAGAGGTGCTGTACCCCAGCAAGTTTTATGAAAGGTGGGTGAAAGTGGCGAGAATGGCCCGAGTGAATGGGCCTTCTCTCTATATCAGCCTGTAGATTGAGGAAAAGGAGGAGGAGAGGAAAGGAGTACAAGCTCTTCGTACTCCTGGAGATGAGGGTTGCACATTTTTTTCGGGGGTATGTGTTACCCATATAAACTGTCTCCCTCTATTGGGGAAAATCGACTAACTTTTAAATTCCATCTGTGATAACATTTTACACGTTTTTATTGTATGTAAACTTCCCCCTTTGTATTTGTCCCCTTCTTTTGTGCCCCTGTGGCTAATAAAGAAATATATCTATTTATTTAGTAAACGTATCTCTACTCGTCACCGCATTCCCCTACTGAGCCATTTATGTTCAATATACTTAAGATTCGCATAAGCTTCGCAATATCCATCAACAAATCCCCAAATCAGAGATTGAAGATAGTTGCTGGGCAACTGTATATTTAATGTTTATGTGTTGGAAGCCAGAACAAATTTTATGTCAATGATCAAGGAAGTAAAACTGAAAACGTTGTTTATTATAAAGGCCAAGGTTAACCTTGCCTTTCATCTTTCCAGGGCCAATAAAATAAAATGCCGGTCAATTGCGGAGGTCAATTTAATCGACTTCTTCTTCCTGTAAATTGCTGCCCTTGTGCCAAAATTAGAAACGATTATGATGTTTTTCGTTGAGAATTGTCTGTTTTGCCTGACATTTTCCCCCAACTCTACGTATGTCTTTGTTACAAAGAATGTAAACGTTTCGAATAATATATTTATGTAAAATTACCAAGATTCTTTTCTCTATAAAATGGTCACTGAGTCATCAGTTTCTCGGGCATTGCCCGGTATCGTGTGTGCGTGTGATGTTTCACTGCCGTCTATCCAACCAATATTCAAGAAGCTGTTAGAAAAGTCTCAGTTGGGCCGATTGCTCCGTGCTTGCTGGCTTGTTTATTTTACGTCAACTCATCTTATATATCAGATTACCCTCACACATGTACAGGCATATGTTAAATAGCATTGATTTCTTTACATTGGCATAAAGCCAATCTTTACAAGATGAGGAATATAGTTGGCTAGAATTATCAATATGCTACTGGTACTTAATAAATTCATGCTGGGATGGAAAAAAAAAGATTACATTGTTGATTCTGGTGGAATTTCTTGTTAACATGATGCATTTTGTGAACAATCATTTTACCTGTTATAGGTATCCAGGCCTCATTGCATTTCCAATAGTGCCAATATACAAATGTACGATGAGCTTTCGACATTGGTCAACTCGAGGCTATGGTAGAAGACACTTGCCCAAAGTATCCACACAGTGGAATTGAACCCGTAACCATGCTTACACCCAAGAACATGGATTGAATAATGAGAGATGGTGCTAAATACTCAGTTACTTAGTCTGACACTCTACCGATTCTGCAAACTCTCCTCTTGCGTTTTCTCTATCTGTCTATCTCTGTGTTGATAGATATTGGTTAGTCCTTTATATTTGTAGGTCTTAGTCAGGAAGGGTCTACTTGGGCTTTTAGGAATCTATAGTAGAAGTAACTTAATGAGATTTTATTTATGCCGGTCATATTGTACCGACCGTAGAACCAGCTTAGATAATTTACATTTCTGACTTCAAATTTCTCCTTTCATCTGTTTTCGATAAAAATTGACTGTAACACTGCCCAGCTCTTTTACAAATCGACTTTGTTCTTGTGAAATAATCAATGCTCGCCTTCCTGTATAAAGTTTTTATCCTATTTTTATCATCTACTCTTCTCGTGTTAACATTTCCTCTATTACAGTAAATGAAAGATTTAGTCTGGAAACATCCTCCACCAGTCTACAGTTTGTTTGTTGTTTCTATTCGATGGGTCTGAGATAGACTACGTTTTTACCAGTGCTCGTATACTTATCGCTCGCTTTTTTTTTTATTTTAGATTTTATGCAAATTATTTCCTTATCTGCTTCCTGCTGACTTCACCTATCCTCCCTTTGTCTGTCTTCACTGTTGTGCTGCTTGGTTGTAAAGCTTTTAGATATATCTTGCGTTTATTTCTAAGTTCCTATTTTGCAAGTGTTGAAGGTTTGTTGAAATTTATTTTAGTGCCATTACAGTAAAGTTCCGAAGCAGAACATGAAACGAGAACGAAACGCCATGCATTTTTTATTATCATTATTGGTGGATTGGCAGTATCGGTAAAGCGTTGGACGCCTTGCTTTGTAGCATAGAGTTACGCCCCTTTACGATCTGAGTTCAAATCCCACTGAGGTCAACTTTGTCTTTCATCCTTACAGGGTCGATAAAATAAAGTACCAGTAATATACTGGTGTAGTTGCTGGCTTCGTGCCAAAAATAGAAACAATTATTATTCAATGATTTTACAATTTTATTTAATAAATTTCACGTAACTCATTTTGGGAGGGTGGGAGTCTGAATAATTTTGATTTTTTAGTCTTTTTTTTTTGTTTTTTTTTTTGTTTTTGTAAACCTTCATCATATCTAAAGGAAAAACCTTTATTTATTGTGCGTATTAGTAGAGTATAAAGTTGGCTTATTTTATTTATATAAGAAATTAACTAATTAATAGTCATGGGCTTGTACCATCAACTAGCGAACAATGAGTGGGGCATTTCCATCGTCGCCCAACTTGGTGTAAATACCAACCAAGGATCCCTCAAATTATACCCTAGCGTCTCAAAAAAGGACGAACAGTTTGGATAACGTAAACAAGAATACACTATACTAATAAAACGGGAACAAAAGACGAAATGGTTATAGCTGGAATGCTTTTGAGCTCAACCAGGGTTTACCTGTGTCTAACATGTAGAGTGGACCAATAAGAGTGTCTACGAGGCTGCTCGGCTTGTTAGAACTAGCTTACAAATCCCCTTCAAATAAAACCCTGCTGCCACGAAAAGTCAGTTAGTTACACATTGGGTGATGTAGGCCAAGATACACTGTCAGAATAAAAGACGTGACTATCATGATACTAACGTTTGATAGATTAGAATAAACTAGGGCTAAACCAGTAGCGTGCAGAGGGGGTTGGCGAGGGTGCGTTGGCCCCCGGGCATCATTTGGTGGAAAGAACTTAATAAATTTGATTGATTTATATTAAAATCGCATAAAGCGTTTATTTCATGTTTCATCTGTGTTTATATATTCAAAATGTTTTTATTTCTCAGTATATTAGGCCTTATACTTGAGTCTTTGGGGCATACAATCAAGATTTTCCCCGGGCATCACCAGAGCTCTGCACGCCGCTGGGCTAAACAACAGCAATCGGCCACAGTTCCGATACATATACAACTCTGCTTTGTCTTACTTAACCTATGCATTTTTCCTTTGTTCTGTTGCTGTACATCTCCATTGTCTTAGACCAAAAGCTTTCTAATTAGTTATCGATTCTCGTCGTCATTCTAATTATATAGACTGATAAGAGTGGCTAGTTTTGAATAGCTGCTGTAGAATTACGTTGCTGTTATGTCTGCCAGTGATAATTGGGACTCCACTTTCACTTTGTCAAACCGCAGCTTTTATCATTTTGTTTGGCAGCCGGCGACTTGTGGTTAAATAACTAATATACACACACGCACGCTCAAATATATGGAATATTTTGCTTTTTATAACGTACTCAACGACGAATGTTCCAGTTGATTTAATCAATGGAATTACCTGCTCGTGAAATTAACTTGTAAGTGGCCGAGCATTCCACGTGCACCTTTGACGTGGTTCTCAGGGAGATTCAGTGTGACAAGCTTGCTCGTTTGAATTATAGGTACAACTCATTTTTACCAGCTGGAGCAACATGAAATACAATGTCTTGCTCAAGAACAATACAGTGTGAGCTGAACACCCTAACCATTTAGCCAATCACCTTTATATAAACAATAACAGATAATAGAATGAACTGGAACTGGAAGGAAATATAATTGTTTCTACTTTTGGCACAAGGCCAACAATTACCCAGTGTATTACTGGTACTTTATTTTATCGACCCCATAAAGATGATAGGCAAAGCTTACATCGGCGGGTTTTGAACTCAGAATGGCAGGAAATATAATGAAAGGTATCTGCTTTCTCTTTGATTTCTTTTGTAATCTATAGTGATTAGTTCAGGAAAAAGAATTTTTCAAAATGATTTATTCATAAATTACTTGTGACATACCGACTTGCACTTTCGCAACAAGCTGTTTCTACCAACCAATAAATTAGCTCAACATGGTATGGTAGTCTCAGAAAACCGCCAAGAAGCACATTTGACTTGCTTTTTTGTACAACCCTTGCATGTTCCTGAAACTCCCGAGGGAGTCGTAGTGGTGCCGTATTGACATCCGGTGTTTCTAGGGTATTTTGTGATCCAGCTCTGAGTACAGCAGTGGGAGAATGGAAATGAGAAAGACATATTATAGTGGAAGAATCGACCCCAGTACTTGACTGGTACGTTTTTATTAACCTTGAATGGATGAAAGGCAAAGTTGAGCTTGACATGATTTGAACTCGGAGAACAGAGAGCTGGAATGAGTACCACAAAGCATTCTATCCGACAGTGCAACTCGTGACTTATGGTAAAATACAAGAAGTGTTAAACCAATGTTCACTTTTGAGATTTTCTATTCAAATTTAGATACTTTGAAGTACAATTAAATTTTATTAACTCCTTTGATACCAACCAACCCACCCAAAACTTTAAATTAATTAGGGTTTCCTAATTAATTTAAGGTTTTTCAACATAATTATATAGAAGAACCTTTTGTTAAGTTATAAATAACATAATTTTAGTAAATCCCTCAATATTCAAATGCAGTAATGGTAATGAATAGGTTAACTTTTCTAATCTCCCAAGCTTCCAAACCCTTGCTTCTTGTTGCTTGCTTGTTATCCCTTCATTTGTACTGTTTCTACCCCAATTATTGTTATCTTGAAACAATTCCTAACTATTGTCATAACCCATCTGTTGACCTAGTCATGAACCTACTTAGTTGACTGCTTAAAATTATCTGGACTGGATTTGCTTAGCCTCTGGCAGATTTGTGGTACATCTTTAGATAGATATTCTAGACACTGAAATAGAAGTACTTCACTAATGCTATTTTATATTACTGACATCACAGAAAGTAGACAGTTTTTAGTTGGTGCTGCTAGACACAAAGAAAACATTTTTTAAAGTGTTTTTCCATTTTTTTTTTAACCATTTGCCTCTGTTTAACTAAAAAATTTTTTTAGAGTGTTCCAACCATGACCATCTCATTTTTTTTTTAGACATTGGCTCTAGGATTCATTATTCAATTTTTTTTTGTTTTGAAAGAGATTTGGCTGCTATTTCTAGCAGGTCAAGTGTGCATTTACATGACTTCCCAATTTCATTTAAAGTTAAATGGTCTTCCATGAGAAAGAGAAATTATTACCGGGAGTCAGTTTGTTAACTTGAGATAACTCAAATGTGTATTTGATGCTGGTTAATTAATAAATTGATCTTAGAATGAGAAGGAAAGTTATCTCTAATGTTTCACAGTTATTTTCCATTCTTTTAGCTCCCTCATTGAAACTCATACTATGTATATAAAGAGTTTTCTTTTCTTTTTTGTGCCGCGCCAATCTGAATACCATATCTCCTTTAACTTCCTCTCTACACTATTCTCTGCAACAACCACTTTCTGGAATCAGACTTTGTAACTGCTCCAATCTTTCTCAAGCCTGTCTTAATCTCCTTCAAAAGCAACACATATCCAGGAGATCCATTGTCATTAACCACACCCAAACTGGAACTCCCACTTGCTCACTCTCCTATGCTATACTTCATTTTGCAAGCTTCACTTCCCAAATAGTATCTAAACCTAGTCTATCATATAATTTTCCTAGTCACTCCATTAAGCACCTTTCAGCCCGTGATGTTCTCCAAAACTATGGCTCAACTGACTTCCACAAATGCAAGGGAAAGCATTGCACCTTTAGCCTGAGAACCTCTGCAACACATACTATGAGTATACACTTCAACTTCCTTTGATTGTGCCATCTCTCTCCCTCTTAAGCTTAGTTCTTGTGTCCTCATCCCTTGTCCTTTCTATTAAGAATATTTTATATCTGTATCATTATAAATATATATATATAAATATATGCATGCATGAGTGTATATGCCTACATACTTAGGTTTTTGTATGTCAATAAAGATGTTTGTGTGTGTGTGAATGAGGGCATTCTGCATGTCTACTACTACTGGTGGCAAAACAATTGAACCATAGTTCTCTCTGCTCCCCATCTTACTTGAACACTGCTATGTCCTTTACCTGGCTTAAGATGTTGACTATTTTTACCTCCAATTCTAGGTTCATCCCCATCGTTCATCTTCCACCACAATCTTCTGACCTTTTCACATCACCCCTTCCTCTGTTCCTCCTTCACTCCCTAATTCACTGTACATTACTCTCCTCATCACTCTTTCTCTTCAATCCGTTTCACATATATTTGCCCACAATTCAAGAGACAACACTTTCTCTTATTCTGTTGAAGAGCAAGGGCTCAACAAATTAGATTGTTTGCTTCTCTGGTCAATTAAACTTATCAGACCCTTTTAACCCCTTCAAGAAGCAATACTTAGCAGTGCAGTTTTTGCTTTATTATATATGTGGGTTCCCTAAAAGATGTTAGAAACTAGGAGACCTAGCAACTTTTAATGGATTAGATAAGGTGAATATAAGATTTTTTTATGTGCAGTCTTCTGTTAGGGAGAAAAATATAGCTAATGCTGTAATTTAATTCCGTTAGATTTACAGTTGATTGGTTAAGGACATCAATGTGACTATTAGTTTCTTGTGAGGGGTTTGATTGAATTCATGAACATTTGACTTGCTTTTCAATACTTTAGGGTAGAGTGAATGTATACCAGAATTTACTAGGGCTGCTTCAATCATGTACATACTTTCCTATGCAAAAATTATCATTGGACACATATTTATATTCCATATATCTTATACAATGTCTATTGTTTTAATTTTATGTAAACTTGTTTGGATTATCTTCTGTAAAAGCACACATTCTTCTTGTAGACTCTTATCTTTTTGAATAATACCTAGAACATTCTGCTTCTCTCCTACACACATTCTCTCTATTCCAGGGCTGGGCTCGATATCAACCTCATTTCAACAAATATATACACATTGTCTGCCTCTTTTCTATACACTCTCACACTCTCTCTTTCAACCCCACACTAACTCTCTCTCTATCACCACACACTCCCTCTCTCCATCACCACACACTCCCTCTCTCTATCACCACACACTCCCTCTCTCTATCACCACACACTCCCTCTCTCTATCACCACACACTCCCTCTCTCTATCACCACACACTCTCTTTTCCCCCACACTCTCACTCTATCTTTCACTTATGGTAACCTTAGATACCTCCTCCCCCACTTCAATTCTAACATTTTGTTTCTTCATGCTTAAAATTCCTTCTTGAGAATATCTTCACTGCAGCTGACTGCAGTCTTTATTGGCTCAAGTGTCCAGCTCTTTCCACCATGTTATATATAAAGTACTACTAAAGTACTTGAGGATTTAGCTGAATACTAACTAGATGAGAATCTTAGTTACCTGAAGAGTCATTGGATTGTTGGGGGTGGTTTAAAAGATTAATTGATTTTTAATGAATATAATCCATTATTTTATTGTTAATTTAGGAGATAATCTCTCAAATGATCATGTAATTAATAGACAGCTGCTTTCTATGCAGTTGCATTTAGGAGCATGTATTGGACTGATATATTGGACTTTTCCATGCTTTGTAACATGAGTTGGATGAGTTTGCAGAACAAAATGTCCATATACCTCATATGTCTCCTTTCTACATCCTTTCATTGAAAAGGTTCTCGCTTGTTATGGTGTTGTCCCTTCTCTCCATCTATTCTGCTATTCCATCTCTTTCTCGCTTTTATGTTTTTTTATCTTACACATCTTTTCACATATTTTTTTTTTACCAGACATTTTTTTTTATATATCCATCTCCAATTGAAGCATTACTTAAAATGTTTGTGAAGATGTTTGACAAGATGTAACCATTTCATCAACAACCCCTAATGTCTTTCATAAAAACATGAATATCACAATCTCCATCAAATGACACGCTACCATGTTAAAGGGTATTTGGTTAATGCATTCCTAAATAACTCTAAAAAGTCAGGATGGTTATGGTTGACCTGAAGCTAAATATCTGGAGCTTTTGTGCTTTGTTTAAAAAAAATGATAGAATATGAGAGGTAATAACATCTACGTCTCTCACACAGCAGAGTCGTAGATACTTAGTTGTAAAAAGGCTGGTATTATTATTCCATTGGCAGTATCGGTAAGGGTCGGACGCCATGCTTTGAAGCATAGAGTTACCTCCCTTTATGATCTGAGTTCAAATCCCGCCGAGGTTAACTTTGCCTTTCATCCTTACGGGGTCGATAAAATAAAGTACCAGTAATGCACTGGAATAATTGCTGGCCTTGTGCCAAAAGTAGAAACAATTATTATTCCAAATCCTATTTAGAGCTGTTAAAAATATTGGGTTTATGTCATTTGACATAACTATAAGTTTTGTAATTAAGAAAATAAAGGGAGGAGTTTATAGTGCTTTGTGTATTAGCTCTGATTTAGCACTGTCCTTTTGCTTTTAATGTTAGGATATGGCTGCTATTTCTAGCAAGTCAAGTAATTGCACAGAGGCTCCCTTATCTCCTGTATTTGTTAATGTTTATGTGGCTTATACAATTATATTTAGAGATTATAGATTTTAGATGTATTCAGACCTGCGTGTTTGTTATAAGCTACTTATTGGCTTTCATCTTATTGGGTGATTATTTTATTTCCTTATTGCCATGTTATATGTATTACCAGATATGAAAAGATTTAAGAGAAGAAAAAATAACATGAGTGACAAAACTACTAACAGAATATTAGAAAATAGAAAGCATGTTTACATTACAAGTGTAAACAAAATTAAGTGTAATTTGAGATGCTATGTGTAAACATATGTAGTGATACTGTTGGACTTTTGAGAACCATTGTGATGTGTATTTATACTGAAGTAGAGGTATAGTTGGTCATTTGAAGACAATGGTGATGTGTATATTGATTAATAGGAAGCAGTGATGGTCTGTGTATATTACTTAGAGTAGTTGATGGCAGAATCATTACAGCCTTGTGGTATTTGTTCTGGTTCTTTATGTTCTGCTTTCAAATCCTGTCATAGTCAACTTTGTTTTTCATCCTTCAATGGTCAATAAAAAATGTACTGAAGTCAATTTAATCAAGAGTTAGAAGCTATAAGACAGTCAGACATCTTCAACTTTGTTCAGACTACTCTGGTGCCAAACTATATCACTCCTTGTTTTTCCCCTTGGACAATATTGATGGTGTGGGAAGGAGAGACTTGGACATAGGTAAATGCCAGTTTTCCATACCACCTTGTCCAGACATGCATTCATTTTCACCTCACTGCACTCTACCTATGCAGATTGAAGCATGGCTTTCCAGATGCAGATCCACGATACACTGTTGGTGTTTTGGTGGCAGTAATTATTGAAAGATAATTTCTTTAACCTTTTAACATTTAAGCCAGAATTCTCCCACCTCTTTCTGTTCAAACTGGTTGTAACTGGCCACTCATACTGATGTGAAGGTATTGTTTTCAAAATAATTAAAATTTCATAGATTCAATATTATGTGAGATAATTGTGTAAGATAAAGCCTTTCCTGCGAAAATATAATAGTATATATAGAGTAATGTAAATGCTAAAGGGTTAAAGATGTTTTCTTTTGCTGTTACTTATTGTCTTCCTGGGATACTTTTTGATCATAGTAAAAATGTATTCCTATTGTAAGGGAGACTATGAAGTGAGTATATGTCTTGTGTCTGAGTAGTGTATGTAAAATGAATTTCTTTGTTCCTATTGATTCAGTAAATGTGTTAAGTAAATACATCCATTCTTTTCAAGTCTCTCTATTTCCATTGCAGTTACATTGTTTAATGATTGCTTCCATACATTATCTTCAATCTTATTCAAATTAAACCCAAGCTGACATAGTGTCAACCTTTGTTTAATTTGAACTCAGAACAACCAGTCAGTCAACTAGAATCATTAATATAACCAACCCAAGCTCAAGAAACTTGACTGCCTTAGTTTTTTTTTTTTCTTACATTGACAGTTTCAATCTTTTTCTCCTGATTCTAGCTCACATGATCATCTCTACTTGAACCTACAGTTCAAGGAAGGCCTTGAGTGCCAGTCATTTGACCTTGATATCTTATATATGTCTCCTTCTTGCTTATCTCTACAACCTTTTTTCTATTTCTAGTGTCTGCTCTTACTGTTATTATTCCTGTTTATTCCCTGATAGTGTGTGGTTTGGTGAGATGATGTTAATCTGGTGTATTTATCAGTATAGTGGTGTTGAACTGTGATTTGTGTGCAGTGTATAGTCATGTACACCAAGTGACATTACTCCTGCCTGTAAGGGAGGGGGAGGTCAAGTGAATGTTATTCTGGTGTGAAGTCCAAGTGGTAGTAGTCTGAATTTAGTCCAGAAAGTAAACTGGGGTTAGTTGGTGTGGTAGTTATAAGTTTCATATTGGGTTTGTAATTTGTAGCAATGTATTATATAAGGGATTATTGTCTGGTGTGTGTGGTTTGTGGTGTTGAGGCTTTAAGGCTGTATATGTGGAATGGTTGGCTGTTTTAGCTGCTCCTTTTACAATATTACTTTTTCTCACCTTTTCCTCATCATATATAAATTGCTACCAGTTCTGTGTGTGATTGTGGGGTCTAGCTAAGTAAACTAAAAATGTTAATTCAATTTAATCACTTAAACAGACACTAAATTTTATGGCAAGGATCACATAAGCACCCTTCATGTTCTCCCTCACAGTAGTCATTGGCAGCAGTGTTTGAAGTAGGTTACTGCACCTTTGCAATGGGTATATGAGTATATGTGAGTTGCATTTTCTTTTTAAATTAGAATTAATCATGATTTGTGACCATTAAGTGTTAAGAAAGGACAACCAAGGTAAAAATGTATCAATATTATTGGATAAATATCCATATATCAAAGTTCTATAATATTTCATTCATATTTTTTTACTACTAAAAATAAAATAGTTAAATACGTTTGTGCTTTCCTTCCTGCATATTAACTTTTTAAAATTGTGTTGTTTAGCCCTAATCCAAAAGACCTATGATCACAAGTATTCCAACAATGACCATTCTGTTTCTATTTCAGAAGTATATCTAAGACTGTATTATCTAATATATCCTATTAAGACAGTAGTATGTGATTTGAGGGAGAATTGCTTGCTATTTTTAGGTCAACCAACTGTGTAGAGGCATTTCATCGGTTTGCTTGTTTTAAATGTTTGGAAGTAGCGGAGTTTATTTGAATGACATTTACTAGTTTCCCTGTCAGTCATCATTCAACTCCAAGTCCTTTGTCAGTAAACTGCTTGTGGTGCATAATTACAGTGCTGTTTTTTTCATTTCAACATTTAAACACCAAACATTACTCACCGAGTCATTGAGAAAATCCATATATTTCAGCTGAAGTGGCTGTTGAAGTCAGTAACTCCAATATGCCCTGGGAACTCCTCTTAAGTGTAAACATTGTGATCAAATCAGAAAAGAATATTAACATTTTTTAAATGAAATCATTTATTCTATTTTGATTTGATTTCAAGTTCTTTTTATCTACCTCTTCTCTCCAAGTATATGGTTAATGAAAATATATTTTATAAATATGAAATACCAACTCAATACTGTTGGGATTTAAATTCCCTTCTTTAACCCTTTACCATTTACATTACTCTATATTTACTTTTGTATTTTCACAGTAAAGGCTTTATCTCACATAATATCGAATCTATGAAATTTTGATATTATTCATTTTGAGAACAAAACTTTAACATCAGTATGAGTGGTCAGGTATGGCTGGTTTGAACAGAAAGAGATGAGAAAATTCTGGCCAGATACAGCCGGTTTAAATGCTAAAGGGTTAATACTTCTTAGTTATTTGTATGATTGTTTATTTATTTTCAAGATTAAGTTGATATTCTGTTTGTTTTCTTCCAGATGAAGACGGTCGGAAAGCTGAAATGGGAGCTAATTGGATACATGGCATTGAGAAAAACCCTATTTATCAGATAGCTGAAAGTAATGAGCTCTTACAGTTGCGTAATAAAAACAAAACTCTACGACATAAACGTCTTTTCCTGCAAGAGGATGGTATGACCATCTGTGGAGAAGTCCTAAACAAAGTTGACCTTGCTTTTGGCCAGTGTATGGTCGATTGTGAGTCTTTTTTCAAGGATGATTTGGATGTACCTAACGACATGGAAAGTGTTGGAGACTTCATAGACCAGGATCTTTTATACCATCTTGACAACTTGTCTTATGAAGAAAGAAAACGTTTCTCACTTATCTTTGACCAGCGTGTAGCTTCAGAATGCATTATTAATGGGTGCAATTCGCTCTTCGATGTGTCGCTATGTGATATTGGTAGCTACGAGGAATTGCCAGGAATCCACTATACTATTCCTCCAGGTTTTGAGAAAGTTATTGAAATTTTAAAGAGCAATATTCCACCCGAGGCTATTCTATTAAACCACCCTGTCCGCTGTGTACACTGGGCTCGTTCTAAATGTGAAAGCAGAGAATACTCAGTGGTTGTTGAGTGTGAAAATGAAGAACTATTCCAGGCTGACCATGTGATAGTCACAGTTTCCCTCGGTGTGCTAAAGGCTGCATGTGACCGAATGTTTAGTCCACAATTACCAAATCGGAAACTACTGGCCATTGATCATCTGGGTTTTGGTATTGTAGATAAGGTCATTCTGGAGTTTGACAGATCCATAATTGATTCAGACACAAAACTTATAAACCTTCTCTGGAATTCTAAGAAAGACTCGGATAAAGAGAACTTCCAGAGACAAAATCTTGGAGACAATTGGGTGAGAGGTATTGCTTCATTTGAAGTCATTCACACGAATGTTTTATTGGGTAAGTCCTTTTTATTTTTTATTTTATTTATGTCAGTCATTGCACAGTAGCTATGCTGGAGCACTGTATTAAGGGGTTTCAGTTGATCCTATCCATCTACTATATGTTTTATCAATCTCTATTTATTGACTGGCTGTTTTACCTTGATGTAAAAGTGACATGACTTGACATGCTTCCACAGTTTCCATCTACTAAATTTCACTCACACAAAACTACAGTTAAAGACATTTTGTTCAAAGTACTTTTGCTGTAGGATTAAACCTAAGAACCACATGGCAAGGAGACAAGCTGCTTAGATACACAGCTTGATAATTCTATTCATGAATTCTTAAAGAAGGTGTGTATGTGTGTGTTTCTATTTCCCAAAAGTTATTTTAGCTTTAAGGTTATTTGAGAAAATGACAGAGAATGAACACTTTAATATGTTGAGCTAATTCTTCTAGCAAGCAAAAAGACGAATTAATGTTAAGAATGGTGTTGTTTTTCCATTTCAATATAGTGAGAAAATCATTATTTTGATTATTATTTTTCAAATAAGATAAATTAGAAATTAGAACTATGTATTTTCAATTTTCTGAACATAATGGAATATGTTTTTCCTATTCATTTTGGTAATAATTTGTCATTAATATGTCTGTCAAAAAGTAGCAACATTTCTTTCATCACAAGTCAATGGCATATATGTTTAACAATCATGGAATATGACAAATAACAATCAGATATTTCTGTAAAACATTGAATTCATGTATACAGATTTCTTTTCTCAACAAACACTAAATTACAATGAAATCAACTCATCAAAATTACATGAAATCAGCTCAAAAGAATTATTAAACAAAAGGCCGGATTGATGAAAATATTCGTCGCTTATGTATTACAACAGGGATTATATTTAAACAAAAACAAATCTGCAAGATATAAATTTGAGTGCAATTATTCATATACATCATGCATTTATTTTTCCATGCTGGCATTGATTGAACAGGCCTGTTTCTCACCACTTGCTTTGGTCTTTCACCATTTAATACACTACAAAAACTGGTTATCTTTGTTGTTCTGCATGTCTATTTTTATGGGTGGAGGCCGTTTCTATCATCAGTTACTGTATAGCATTGAGTGGGTGCATTTTATTGTGCCACTAGTCCAACACTAAAGGTTGTCTGTTGTAGCACTAAAGAGTCCTCTCTACTTTTTATTCAAAGTTACTGCTCTCCTAGACACCTTCCCTTCACTGAAGCTTTCATGTCCTCTTAGTTTTGTTTTTTCTTCTTTTATATGAATGAGATGTCTTATCTGAAACTACCAACTGTTGGGGTTGGTTCATCCAACAGTCTTCTGTTTTTCTGCTGCTCTCATTAACTACTACATCTTCAATCCTGTTATCAATCCAGTTGTTTTTAACATAGGCTTTTCCAGCAACTCACAATTTTTGTAGACTATCTACCCTTATGACATACCCCAAATGTCCAAGTTTTTGCTTATCTAATTCTCTTACCAGGCTCAATTCAATTCTAATATGACTCCACACATACTGATTTGTACATCTTTTTCTGTCCAACTAATTCTTAGCATTTTTCTATAACTCCAAACATAGAAGTTTTAACTTTGTCTTTTCACTTATTGGTAGATTTTTCAAAATGAAAACAGATTTTGCTATTGCAATTCTTCTTTTTATCTCTTTACTGTCATCACAAAACTTCTAAGGTATTAAAACTTGTTCACCACTTTGACAGTTTGATTATCAATCATTATAGGTTTATCTTGATCATATATGCCAAAGATTATAATTGATTCAGTTTGGTCAAAATCAATATATAACCAATACTCTGCAATTTTACCTTTCAATTTCTTCATCAGAATCCTCAGAACTTCTAAGCTTATCAACAACGACAGTATCATTGACATATTTGAAAATTAGTGGCTATTCTTCCACTGATTTCTGACTGTGGATATGAATAGAGTAGATAAATTGATATTTCTTATGAAAACAACTAGTTTATCAGTAACTTCAGTCCAAAATTCTTCATAGATATTCTTTCTTTGTTTAGAAAAGAAGATAATTATCTATTATCTTTTTTCATTAAAGAAAACAAAATTATTCTTCAACTTTACAATATACATTCCAGCTTGAGTCCTCAACATTGATTATATGGTATTGTCAACCAACATTTATTCCACCTAGTTTATCTTACTGCATGAAACCACATTGGCAAGACATTCTTGAGAAGTATAAAACATTAAAATCTTAACTTTACTATGACACATTGTCACAATGATCTCTCCACTAGTAAATATACTATGAGCATTTGAATTAACAATCCTATTTTTAGATATTTTCTGCTAAATCAGGATGTTAAGAGCTAATTATGACAAAATTTGTGCTCAGAATTGAGAGCTAAAAATAGATTTCCAGTTGTTTTAATGACTTTTTTCAAGCTGGCATAGGTTGTGTGAGACTGAAATACTTCAACCAATTTGGCTTCACTGTCTTTTTCCTAGGATATTTTGTACTTAAAGCTGAGAAAAGCAACTCTACAACTGATCTGCTGTTCTATTTTTGTATTAATTTGGTTTTAACTTCTGCATTGGTCCTGTTCTAGAGGTTAGAAATTGTAGCATAGTTTTAAATTGATTTACTTTAACTGAAAACTATTGTACACTTAAATTTGACCCCTGCACCAGCTAATCATATTATTTCAAGTATTAATATTGAAGACAATATTAATGAATTAAGATGCAAGGTAAAGTTGAAACTTAATTTGAAGATGAAAGAGCAAACAAAACAGAAGACATTCTCCGAGTAATACAGTTATGAAGGTAGATTGGATAGAGATGTTAGCAGGAAAGCTATTTACACACTGACACAATAGAAGTTGAAAATGCTCAAGAGATAAGATTAGCTATTCTTTCTCTCCACTAACTCCCAAAGTATATATAAAGTGGAGTTGTTAAATATATTTATATAACTACCAGTAATGTAGTTGTCAGTGGTGAATTTAAATGTTCCTAATATGTTATCTGCTGAAGACTCACCAATGCCTATTTGGGTAAGCCATACCAATACTTAGCTCAGCTGGAAATAAATAACCAGAAAAATGATGCTGAAAAGTGACCAATACTGGATCATTATCAAGACGGGCTCAGCAGGTAAACACTGCTCATTATAAGTGCATTGTAGATAATTAATGACTCACCTTCGAATCTATAATCCAGCAAAGTTCAGAATAGACATATATACAATGAATCTTTCTCCTCTCTGAGATTAGCTATCACACACATACATACACAGTGTGTAGCAACAAGCTGACTTTGTTTACTGAGTGTGTTTGTTGGGTGGCCAACACCACAGCTTCGGGAAAATAACTACTGTAGACATAAGTAAAAACTGTTTCTAGGGCATCCAGTTGTCATTCAAAGATCTTGCCTCAGGCTGACTGGCAACTTAAACTTAATGTTATAACTAGAGGCATTTACACTGTTGCTTAGTCTGCTAGAAATAGCACCAAATCTTCCTCATCACATTGACATCTTTAAAAAGAAAAATTCAATTAGATACTATGTCTGAAAAACTTGTCTGTGATGGTCACCGCTAGAATGCATTATTTGATCATAGATCTGCTCAATCGAGGCTGACTTCAGGCTAATTAACTATCAGGACATAATTGTTAATATTGTGGATTCATTTAAAGATAATTACTGAAACCTTTAGCAAGTGTTTTGTGACAAGCAGCTTCTGCTTTATACAATTGATGTAGGTTAGTATATTCTGGAGAAAGTTCCATAATATAACTGCAGCTAGATCTGTGAATAAAGGACTGTGTATGACACACATGATTTATGATTTAAGGTGAGTAATATTATAAATTGATTGCAGGGAAATAGATGCCATCTATAGGTTTAGGTAGAGGTCATGCATCATGAGGTTGATTGCTTGAAATATTTCTAAATTGCATTGTGACTGGTGATTCTTTGATATGGGAAATATCATAGGTGTTAGTAATATGGAGAGTTGAACAACCGAGTAGGTGGATGCCAGATATTAATTTAAACTGAAATAAACAGGAGGTAGGGCACTGACATTCTATCCTGCAACACCTCTCCATCAAATGAGTCTCGGGCTTAACCAATTAGTTTTTAAAAATAAATAAATAAATACAGAAATATTTTCAGAATCTGACAGATGTGTTGAAGAGATAGTATTGTGTAGAATGTAATTTTGAAAGAAAATAACAAGGCTTTTACCATGAACTTACATTGGACTAGTTATTTTAGATAATTTCTAAACTGAAATACAGTTGAACTGCTAACTCTTACATTATTAACCCAGTATAATATATCCTTGTTTATAATTAGACTTATTAGTTTACTTACTTCAGTTAAACATATTAGAAACTGTGTCGTACTTGCATTTCATAATTGAGTCTTTGGTATTTGTTAGGGAGTGTGTGTGTGTGTAAAATACTAAATTGTTCAATATGTACTTGTAGAGTTCTATAGTATGTGTTGTATGTGTATGTGATGCACGTGGATAATCGCTGAGTGAAGAAGTGTCAAATAATCCAAGTGGAAAGAGGCTGCAGTAGAGGAAGACCTGGATGGAAGTGGTGAAAGCTGATCTCGGATCGTTAAAGCTCACAGAGGAGATAACAAAGAAATGTGACGAGTAGAAAGATTCTGTACTGAGAAGGACCTGTCCAACCCATGCAAGCATGGAATAACGGGCGTAAAATGATTTTATATATATATAGCGCTTATAGCTACTTCTGTACCATAGTTTCATATTAGTATCCAGGAATTTGGTTGCAGCAATCTATGGTAGACACTGTCACAGTTATTTATTCAACAGCTTATAACAGTCTGCTGAAGATTATTCTGTCCAAATTCAGAAATACTAGCATCAAGCCATAGTACGGAAATAGCTTCAGGCACTAAATATATATGAATATTTTATTTGTGTATGTGTGTACTCACTTGCCATCATCATATGTCTGTTCTTTTATGCTGGCATGAATTATAACCCATACCAACATGCAAAAATGGACATTCAGTGTGTGTGTGTGTGTGTGTGCATGCAAAAATGCACCATCAGACTTTGTAACAGAGGTATGTTCCTTGTCTTCAGCTTTTGGAGGAGGCTGAAACGCAGTTTCAGTATATTGATTTCTTACATTAAATATTGATATTGTTGTCAGATAATTTAAGCAGATCATCTGAATAATAAGGAAGCCTGCAAAAATAACTTCTTTTTTTTTTTCTAGTTGCCCTTAATAGCAGGAAGCTATTGAAGGTAATTTTTACAATTACTGATAACTGATATGTAATGGTGATCTGGGAATTTCCTTTCTAAAATTACTTGCACGTGTAATAAAACTTGTTACAATTACATAATTACTTTAGTGCAAAACTTCATCCAGGATACCCCTAGTAGTTTCTTCTCTGTGACTTTATATTAATACTTAGCATTTCACCTCCTTTGAGGTTTATTAAATAGATACCTATTGGCAAGACTTTAGCTATAAACAGAGAGACAATTATAAACTCAACAGTATAAATTATTATTTCAAAACATAGGGGCTATTCAGTAATACTTTTGCCTTAAATCTAGACAACAGCATGTCCACCAACCACATAAAACAAAATCCATTGTCATTCTCTTAGGGGGTATTGTTATAGCATTTTTCTTTTCAGACTGTCTCTTCAACTTATATACATTTATATATGGTAAATAACTTATGTATCCAGTATGGTAGAGATTCAGGTCTAAATCATTAGGGAAAATTTCATTCTTCTATTACATTTGCCCCAATACAAAACTAAAAGCAGAACTTTATAAATCCACATTTCTTAAACCAACTGACAACAGAATGTTTAATGATCCAACAATGTAGTTGTTTAACCTGCTAGAGATTATCTTTTAAAGTTCATAGCAACCAGACTAATATAGGTTGAGTTTGTAAGCTAATAATGACACTTCAGTACAGTTGCTTGATTTGCTAGAAATGGTTATCAAATCATACCCTATCATCTTAAAAAGACATTTGATAATGTAGTCCTAGATACACTATCTGAAAAAAGAAAACATTGATTGCCAGGACTGGAATTCCTTTGATCACAGATCAGCTACAGAGCTGACTTATGGCTAAACAACAACAAACATAAGTTAAGTTTGCAAACTAGAAAAACTTTGCTCTACTAAACATACATTGTCACTTGTGCTTAATTCTGTAGGCCACTCTAAGTTTTTTAATCATCTATTTATATGTATGATAGCATTGTCGAAGCTGTTTAGAGATATGTAACCTCTCTGATACCAATTTGCCTAAGACTGCCTATGATTTTTTTAATATAAAACCATCTGTTTTAAAGTGTTCGTATTTAGATCAAAACCTTCCATTATAATTTTATGTAAGAAATTTTTGTTCAATTCCAAATTCTAAATTTCTAAAAGGAGTCTAGACATTCACTCCTCCTAGAAAGAGCAGCCAAATTATCCTCAAATTATATTCTACTGTCTTAAATAAAGAATAGATTGGGCAATGTGGTCCACAATTTACAAAAAGGTTGGTTCAATTGGGGTTAATCAATAAATATGTTATTTCACTAAATACCTGTAAACTTTATATTTTAAAACTTAATTTGCACTTCGGCTATATATTTCAATACAGATAAAGTGTTATACAGCTAACAGTTCAGGTTGAACATGTTTCTTGAATCTTATCACTGTTATTGCATATATCTGATCTGTTTCAGTAATTTCTAATTGGCATGAGGACCCTACTTTAATTCTACCCACCATAATTTGCTCTCAAACTTCAGTCACTGCTGCAGCTCAGTTACCACTAACTATTTGACCATTTAATACAAAATAAACACTACATCTCAAAAGAACAATTTAGATGGCTTTAATAAAATAAATGGTTTTATTTATTTTATATTGCATTTTGTGAAGAATAGCATTGTTGTTTGCAGGTTTCCAACAGGCTAATTATTAATTCTCTACATTGTCTGTGCAACTTGAGTGGAACAAATATTGTCTGTGCAACTTGAGTGGAACAAATATTGCAAGAGACATTTTAAAATGCTGGTGTATTAATTTTATTTCTGATGTTTGCATTTTCATCAGCATATATTGCCAAAAGAGATTACACCCATAAGGGTAATCAACCTGAGACTACAATAGAAGACACACTGGTATCAAACCTGGAACCACATGATTGTTAAACAGGTTTCTTAACCCTTTAGCATTTACATTACTCTATATATACTATTGTATTTTTGTGGTAAAGTCTGTACTTCACATAATTATCTCACTTAATATCGAATCTACAAGATTTGGATATTATTTATTTCGAGAACAATACCTTAACATCAGTATGAGTGGCCAGTTACGGCTGGTTTGAAAAAGAAAGAGGTGAGAGAATGTTGTCCGTATATGGCCAGTTTAAATGCTAAAGGGTTAAGCAACCATCTATGCCCAGATTGATATATTAAGCTGGTGAGCTGGTGTTTGGGACAAAGTGTTCATAGATAAAACTAAGATGTAAGCTAGATTTGTATCAACAAATATAGGCAGTTGAGGCATGGAAAAACGAAATTCTTTGGTGAAAAACATAAATTTTCAAATTTTTATATTACAAACACATTGAATGAATTTATGTGGAAATCCTATTACTTGACTTAACTATATTTACCAACATCATATCTCTCAAACGATGATTATATATATATATATATATATATATATATATATATATATATATATATATAATGGAATGGAATTGTAGCCAAGTTGAAGCATTGAGGACAATACTAACAATTAATATCAATTTATATCACAATTAACTGACACATAATACATACCCACATGTATATATGCAGATTACCTTTATAGTATATATGAAGCATTGTGAGATATGTAATAAATGACCAAGTTTCAAAAAGCCAGTACAATGCAGTAGAAATATATAAAGGGCAAAGGATGACAAATAAAAGAAAACAAAGTAATGTTTTACCCAATGTATGTCAACATGATATTTCAGGACTATTACCATCATTTCAAATATGGAGGAGAAATGATTCAAAACACACAAACGATTGATGTGTTCTTCCTTAACTGGCCTACATGTCTGAAATACACATGCATAAAGTCATCATAGTAACCAATCTGCTTTGTGCATTTCCAATCTAGTATTTTTCTGCGATTTTTTTTTTTTTTCTTTTTTTTTCTGGTTAATGATAATGGCCTCTCTGATGCTTAAATTGCCTACATTCCTTTCTGTCGCCTCTATGGTGACCTTGATGTCTTGGCTGCAGCATCTGTCAAGGTGTTTTTTTAACAGAAGCTCTCGTTGTCATGTGCTTCTTGATCCATATGTGCAGCATAGAAGCAACAAAAAGGAATGTGGGCAAATTAAGAAACAAAGAGGCCATTATCAATAAATTTAGATGCGTATGTTTAATAAACATCATTACCTGGGGTATGTAAATGGAACTCGTGATTAAACTACAGGGCTTTCTCTGGATTCAGGAATAGAAACTAGTTGCAATGAAGATCTAAATTTACATAGCAAACAGAGGTGATGTACATCTTGTTTAAGATGAGCTGTAGTACAACAATATTGTCCAATCTTCTGTTACCATATGTTCTAGATAATAATTGTTTCTACTTTAGGCACAAGGCCAGCAATTACCCAGTGCATTACTGGTACTTTATGTTCTAGATACACTTATCTACATGTGCATAAATGGTAGGAATGTTTAGCTCTGGCTGTTATGGCAAAATAACTATTTCTATGTCTGGTTGTGCAGTCTCAAATGTATCTGTAATGCCTCCCAGGTGTCAGGAAGCTGAACAGTTTGTAGTAGAGGTAGCTATGTACTATTCTATGTGTAGATAATAACTGTGCCAAACATCCTTCAGTGATATAAGTTGAGTGCCAATAATGTTGTGTACACTTCTGAATACCTGCTGCACAGACTTCTGGTCAGATATGGAATAGCTAGTTTGCCATTGCAGCAATGCAGTAGATAAGGATGTTATCAGTTCTGAACCAGCAAAGCAGATGAAAAGAAAAAAAGGGTTATCTTTAACACTCTCAAGGAAATAAACTATTTGATCCTGTTCGCAGTAGAATTACTCTTCTCTTTAATGTGTATGTCTAGGTTATAGTGGTTGGTATTTCTACTTTACTCCTATTGATTGTTAAGAAATTAGTTATACTTCATTTCTATCTGTTGTCTATGGCTACTAAAAGCCTTATTCTCAATACATGACACTTGCCAATCTGTGTAACTCTTCTATAGGTTATTTTAGCATTGATGATGATCAAGTAGTCTAATTTTCATGTGTCCTCTTCAAATTCAATATTGGAAATGATATGAATAGATCTTTGACAGAACAGTATAGAGTACACATCTTTATGATATTTTTATCTTAGTAGTATTTTCACAATGTCAAATACTACGTCTTTGGAATCTCATACACCCTTGGAAATAATGTTAACCCATTTTCTCAACCTTCTCTTTAGCTGTAGTTAGGTCTCTAACATAGGAAGATACTGTGAACTAAAGGTGTCAATCGACCATCTTAACCTACCAATTATTTGTGTATTCCAGTACATAGGAGTATTATTGCAACTTAGCAGTTTGGTACATTGTTGGTCAGCTAATATAATAAAATTTTGATAATAAAAAATTCAAAATTTGATCAGAAATTATTGAGTATCAAGTTGTAGTTGAGAAACAAGTGTGACATGAAAATATCGCTGTTATCTCAATATAGCAGTGAAACTTGACCTGTGACAACAATGAAGGACAAGTTGAGCATGAGATGTTAGTGTTTTGTGTTGGTTGACATAAACAAGATCATCCTGGTGATATTGACATGAAAAATAAAGGAAGATATGTGGAGGGATGAAATGTTACATTCATAAAATAATAGTATACATTATATATGATATCAAACAGAGCAGACGTTCTGCTCCAGTTATTTAAGGAAGGCTTGAGTTGACTCGAAAAAGTTTCAGAAATAAAATACTGCAAATTAATTATACCTGCAGATATTTAAACACTTCTAACCCATGACTATATGGATAAATACTATAGTGTCAGGTGTTTGTTTCCTAACTCCAATGTCATTTCATACAAAAGACATCAAAGCACCCTCTAGAGATGTTTAACCCTTTAGCATTTAAACCGGCCATATCCAGCCAGAATTCTATCACCCCTTTCTGTTCAAACCAGCCATAACCGACCACTCATACTTATGTTAAGGTATTGTTCTCAAAATAAATATCAAAATCTCATAGATTCAATATTATGTGAGATAAAGCTTTTACCATGAAAATATAATAGTAAATATAGAGTAATGTAAATGCTAAAGGGTTAAAATCTAAAAACAAGCAAGAAAGGTAACTCCATCCAAAAAGAAACTTTTTTGGAGAATATGGACAATGTCGATGGAAGTGAGTCTAATTTATAAAGCTTATGTGAAATCTGACTGTATTTTTATTTAGTATACAGAATATTCTTGGGTATTTCCCTCACCCTATTGTTGATATTCATGATTAGCATCACTACATTTTGTCTTTTGCTATATAGATTGATAGCTCTTAATCTTGTCAAGTGAGAAGAAGAAGCTTTGCTAAAGAGGTCTAATAAGCATGTCCATTGCTTTCACAAAATGATTTTAATGACCAGATTCACTTCCATCATCATTGTCTATATGGCCAAAAAGTTTATCAACTGATTAGAATTATCTTCCTTCTTTGTTTTTAGATTTAAAACTTCCCTAGGGGGAATTCTTTGCTTAATTGTATGGATTATCTCAGTTGACCAGTTTTCAACTCCCTGTATTACATTTCGGGTGGTATGTTGTGATCTTGAGCCAAATACATCATTTCACATTGTTCCAGTCAACTCAGTTAAAAATGGGGGCTGTCACTTAAACACCAATGAAGCTGGGATCAGCTCCCATCCTGATGAATCTCTGGACTTGAGACAGACTTCAACTTTTTATATTTCATGAGTGAGACCCTACTATATTTTTTATTTAGTATGCAACAAAAAGTTTCCCTAGGGTATTTTTCCTCAAGTCATATTGTTGATGTAGGGGTAAATGCTCTTAATTTGATATTCAGTTTGACATTTTCTCATGCAGTAAATGCATCTGACAATCTTATTTTACTTTCATTTCATATGATCTTGCTAAAACTAGATTTTTTTTTTTTTTTTTTTTTTTTTTTTAAATGACAACTGCTATGGCAATCAACTGACAGTTAATATGATATTTTATTCTAAACAGTGTGCAAGGTATTCTCAGTTAACATATGCCAAGAACATGTAGTCTCCTGTTGACCTTAGTAAATGTAACTGCATTTGATTGCCACGTAGAAGAGAGGAAATATTTAAACTTGGAGGATTATTGGAAATATTTAAACATGGATTAACTTGTTGAACCATTTCTTTTTAAAGTTGGATTATAAAATGTAGGTGGGGAGCCACCTGTGAGGTGGATTAACATAGCAATGAAAACAAATCCCTAAAAGTATATACAAAACACAACTAGTTAACCTTTTCAAAAATTTATTTGTCAACAGATACTAAAGAAAAGTTAAATAGTACATAGAAACAGTTACAAACTTGTGTTGACAAAAGTGGGTGCATCACTTGTCATTGCAAGGTGACATTAGCAACCTGAGGTTGGGTTAAGTTCAAGAATTAGTCAAATTTTATATTTTTGATGTACTTCATTTTTGTAAGCAAACTAACAAAACTAGTTTTACTCATCAACACTGAACTATCATCATCATCATTCCATCTTTGCCTGAGCTGAGTGATACCCTTCCAGCACAGCATCTTGCCACTTGTTGAGATCTCTTGTAATCTCTTACTTGAAAGCCACTTTGATTTCTTGGCACTTTTTTACCCAATTGTCACCCTTCTTGAACAAGACATGTCCATACCAGCATAGACTTCTCTTTGTGCTCCATCATTCATGTATGCTCTCCTCAATCCTTTCCAGCCTTTCCATATTCTTCACATTCAATGCTCTTGTTTCATTACCATCCATTTTTGCACTTTGTACACAAGCATCCTACAATCTACCCTTCACTTAGAGAATCTCCTTGAAAGTCTTCCACATCTTCCTTATTCTGGCTACTATAACTCAATTCATGTGTGCTCATGTTGCTAATGACCCCTGAGTACCAGCTATATGCAAAGTCCTCTCTGCCAGCTTGCTTGTGAGGCTACTACATCTCTTGTGCATTGGGTATATAGTACAAAGTTCTTACCTATCTCCTCCTTTTCTGTATATTGAACATGGCTACTTCCCAGGTGGCAGTAGAGTTCTGTCTTCTTCCCTTCTAAATAAAACATTTGTTTTCTCTGGGTTATTTGCAATTTCTTCTCTAATCATTTTATGAAATTAAATTTAGTTTTAATATTTAACTGCTTTGTGTATTATTGTATTAATTTAGAAATATGAGATATAGGCTGGCCAGATGTTGATTAATAGATAAGTTCCTGGTTTCTGCTACTTTAGTCTGTTAATAAACTAAAAAGATCGAGTTTATATTTGGATTTTATATAGAATTAAAGAGCTGAGAATTACTTCACAATTAATTTAAGATTGTGGTGGTGTTGCTAAAATTCTTGTATTTAGTTATAATCCTTTACATTCCTGTCAAGGTCATCTTTGCTGTTTTTCTTCTGGGTTTGATAAACTAAAGTACTAGGGGCAAATTAATATTCCAATAAAGCATTTTAGATATGAATGAAATTATAATAGAAGACTAAGGCATATTTGTCTGTTTGTTTTGTATGTTTATGCTTGTTTTGTGATTTTCTTGACTAAGCGCACCTCTCAAGCTTTTATTTCAAGGTAGCTTACCTGACAGAAATTACAGTAATTAAACCTTACATACTCATCATCAGTTTGATATCTCCCCACCAACACTATCCTGCTGTAATATGTTAGGTATGTTAGCTGTACAATTACTGTATATCCAGTCATATTACCAATGTCAAGTCTGTAAGGTCCCAGCATTTTCAACTAATCATTTAGTTATATATGAAATGTAGAAGATACCATATTTTAGTATATTACAAGGAAAACTCATTGATGTGAAAATTTGTATTTAAAGGGTACTTTAAACACTTCATGTGATGGGCTGTTATAGTGGAAACTACTCAGTGGTACTATAATACAAAATAACCCTTTAGTCTTCACATTACTCTATATATACTATTGTATTTTCACATAAAAGGCTTTACCTCATAATTATATCACATAATATCGAATCTATGAGATTTTAATATTTATTTTGAGAACAATACCTTAACATCAGTATGAGTGGCCAGTTTCAAAAGAAAGAGGTGAGAGAATTCTGGCTGGATACAGCCAGTTTAAATGCTAAAGGGTTTGTTTCCAATGTTTCTATATGACAATCAACCTTTTCCATAATAACCACTTGTTTTCTCTTTTAGTACATGTATTTATTGTTCTCATAACTCAGAAATTACTGAGTCATTTCATTTTTGGAGTATATCATATTTAGATATTACTGTCAGATCATATTTTGGTGATTCTTAAGATTTGAGTCCCACATCACAACATAATTGTATCATGTTCCTATTGTTTACACAGCACATGTTTGCATCCAAGGATACTGTATTTATTTAATCTTTACCTTGAGCACAAGGTATCACCTATGAACACTGGGTGTGGATGTTTAACCTTTGGTAACCAAGTAAGCTGGCACCCAAATACTTCTGCCTACTGTGCCTCTTATCAAAAAGTGTACAGCTTGGAACCAATGCAAACGGTCATTGAGAGGTGTAAGGAGTAATATACCATACCTTGGTAGATGATGTTCTAAAATTGTATCTTAATGTCATACTGACATATCCCTCATATCCCAGTAATTATAGCGGCATTGAAACCCGTGTCCTAATATCATACTGATATCACACACACCTCCATGTCCTAAAGCCATACTTAAATCATACCCCCCCCCCTCTCACCATGTCCTAATGCCATACTTAAATTATACCCCCCCCCCAATCGCCATGCCCTAATGCTATATCTAAATCATACCCCATCTCTGTGTTCTAATGTCATGTTGACATTGTATCTCCCATATCACAATACCACACTGACATTGCTCCCTTTTGCAGAAATCCCAAATGCTCCATTAATTAGATACCAAGTTGCATGACCTGATGGTTAGGGTGTGGGCTCACAATCATAATGTTGTGGGTTCAATTCCCAGACCAGGTGGCTGGTTGTATCCTTGAGCAAGGCACTTCATTTCAAACTGTTCCAGTCCACTCAGCTGGAAAGATGAGTATCAGCTTTAACTAGGGCTTACCCCTGCAACAGATTGACATCCCATTCAGGGTAGCAGAGTGGCTTGCACTTAGTTGCTTAATACCAATGAATTTGTGATAAGCGCTGGCTTGCTGAGCTTTTGAACTTGTAATGATTACTAGTAACACATTAGTTTCTATTTAATTAACTATATACTCTCCTTTAAATACCTGGCTATGTGTGTCACCTTATTTTAGAAAGGAAACAATGTTATTCTTTGAAATCAGAATGTTTAACTTTTGTTGGGTTTGTCGTATATTGGGCTACAGCTGCCTTATAATTGTACTCTATAGCGCATCTGTGTCTGTGTGTGTGTTAAGGACATTTAGCAAGTAAAGTAGGATGTATACCCACATTGTGATGTTTGTATACCATGTAATGTTAGTTTACTTCTGTTTTGTTTCCTATTATGAAAATGAAACAATTGTTACAAATGAATGTTGGTTAAAATATTAAAACTTAACATTCTCATTCATTTTGTTTAATGCTGTTAAACAAGGGAAAATTACTGTGTGTATATAACATACACTTAGACAATAGTTGTATAAAGTAATTTGTGATGCATGTATATAGATTTCTAAACATATAACTGACATGGTATATACATAAATCTCATCTTTACTATTACTCTTTTGCCTTTCTATGTACTCACAATAAATGCACCCAGTACATGCTGTAAAGTGGTTGGTGATAGGAAAGGCATCCAGCTGTAAAAAGCTTGCCTAACAAAGGATTGGGATGACCCCTTAGTTGTGTCAGACATAATAGCTTCCCTAGTGCTGGTGTCCCAATAAAATTCACTCAGAATGTGATATTGTATATGAGATGCAGGCCTCCAGCCCATCTGAGTGGTCAGTAGCCCAGCTTCAGTACTCATCTGATCTGTGAAGACCTGTCCAATTTTTGCTAGCAGGGAAACTGACGTTAAACAATGATAATGATAGTGATGGTGATGATGATGATGATGATTCAATTTTATTTCAGGCTGGCTATGTGGTTCCTGTGCCCTTTATATGGAGTCATTAACTGAAGAACAAGTTGCTAAAGATTGTGTGAAAGTTCTCAGCAAGTTCCTTCAGAACCCAAACATTCCATTACCTAAAGTCATTCGGTATGTAAAAGTATTTCTTATAGCTGAATGTATTGCATGTAATAATCTGGTGGGGTTTTTTGTTTCTCTCACTTTGGTGAAAGATAATGGATCAATATACACATTGACAATTTATTTTTCTTACTCTTGTATTGGAGTGATTAATATTTTATCACAAATAAAAGATTGAATGCCATATCAGCTCTAAAATTCAGCTTCACAACTGTAAACTAATTATTTCTCTCATTGAGTTTTCATTTGATGTGACCAAGTGTTATGGTGAAATGTTTGCCAGCAGAACTACTTAACCTTCATTGGGTCAAGGAAGAGGGTTGCACAAAGGAAATGGAATAGCTAAATGAGTATTGTGAGGGCAGCCTACAGGTCTTGAAACCCAAATATGTACTTTAGTGTAAAGTGCTGACAAACAAGGTCAACTTCATCTGTGTTTTAGAATCGTGTGTGTATGTGTATAGATGCATGCTTCATATATACTAGTGTAGAAGTTTAATATGCTTGCTTTACTGAATGTTTTTATTTTTTGTTTCAGTACGAGATGGGGCAACAATCCATACACTCGTGGTTCCTATAGTTACATCCATGTCCATTCACATATTGACGATATTTTCACCTTGCAAGAACCATTGAAGAGCCTGCACAGTAACAAGGTCAGTTAATATCCTTATTCTAATGGTTTCAAATAGTCTTGTTAGTACTGTTAATGACAAGGTTAATTCAGGAATAATTCCAGTAAAATAACATACAATAGAAATGACAAACTGCTGACTATATAATCTGTGTGAAATGGTACCAAGTTTTTTAATGAAGAGTTTTTCATTCTTTATGAAACATATAACAGAAGTTACTTGAAGGTGGTGAGATATAAAAGATATTAAAAAATGATACAAGCATTGTCTGTTTTGTGTGTAATATAACTTGCATTAAATACAGACAAAAGTGAACAAAGAGTGCATGGATGTTAAAGGTGTCAACTAATGTGCAGGAAAGAAAACTATTTATTAAAACAAATGATATAAATGGACAGTGGGTGCTGGTAAACAAAACTATTACTTGTCATTTGGAGGACACCTGTAGAAGAGAAAGTGGTGAGGTTACATCCCGGAATATTGGTCCTTATAAAAGAAATACTATAAATACAACTGAAGCAAGTAGTGATCTGCTTTACAGCAAACTTGTTCAACCCAAACCACCATGGAAAATTGTTCAAATGTTCATAGTCAAATGAAATACAAACTTCAGTGTGTTTTGTAGATTAGAAGGACTGAAAAGTAGTTGAACATTCCGATAACAAACATGGGAAAAATGGTTGTTCAATATTTAATAGCTGGTTGTTATGCCAATTCTAAAATTGAAATCATGCAAAGAGCTTTTACTTAAATTATCCACTAAAGCAAGAGATTTGCTACCACTAATTCTTAAACTGTAAACCCTATAATAGCAAATTTGACAATAAAGATGGGATGAACATGGCTAGAAATCTGACTGAATGGTTTAAAAGTCAGCTCTCTTTAGATTTACCAAAGTTATTGTTTAGTCTCATGACTATCCTGTCTTTTTAGGAGTATATAAGCTGTATTATTTCTTGAAGGCAGTAGGGTACGACTTGGGAGAGATTAAAATTTGTCAACATCACATGATCTAATACTGTGTAATGTATGGTAGTGTAATCTGACCATAATTTCTACATTTTGAAAAATTATGTATATATATATGCATTCTCTTCCTTCAACTATATTGGTGTATAATTGCCCTTTTTTCTTTCCATTTCAGCCTCAAGTGTTATTTGCTGGTGAAGCCACTCATGAGTGTTTTTATTCTACCACACATGGTGCACTGTTAACAGGCTGGAGAGAGGCAGGGAAGCTAAGAGAGCTCTACTCTGTGCCATCGTTGTCTCCATCCACCTCCAACTCTACAATATCCTCATCAACTACATCTTGCACACCGTCTGTTGTCACATTGTAGTAGTTACTGCCTCTCTCTGTTCTTTTGTCTATTGTCACTGGCTGGGGATAGATCCCACCTCTATGGTGATAATCAATAAACAGGGGGAAGGGAATCTCCAAGAGGATGGGGAAGGATGGGACAGGACAAGAAGACAGTGAGGTAAAAGCAATTGAGAGGCAGAGGAGGAAGTAGACTTTAAGTCCTCCATCTTAATGCCACCTCATATATTGCTCGTTCTCACAGATAAACTGTCTGGACGTCTCCTCAGATTCAGGTACTATTGTATATGTATATGTAGAATGATTTACCCTCTATGACTACAATAACAGGTGTATAAACCCAGTACTTTGGTGTGCCTATAGAAATCGTGTCTAAGACATACTTTGTGTGATTGAGTGTATGTATAATGCTGCAAGAGAGATTGTTTTTACTTATCTGTTTCAATTGACAAACCTCTGTGTGTGTGTATGTTGTGTGTGTGTATGTTGTGTGTGTGTGTGTGTTGTGTGTGTTGTGTGTGTGTATGTTGTGATTAGCTGTGTGAGGTATTTATGTAATTCGATACAATAATAATGTACATGTATCTATGTACACGTGTGAGTGTGTGAGTGTGAGTGTGTGTGTGTGGGTGCAAGTGCACCAGTACGCACAATAAAACATTTATCATCAATATTGGCTAATAGTTGCATTTTTAAATACTGAATATTGTTTGGGTGTGTTTCTTCACCCTCAGGAATTATGCACAAATATTTCAGTCAGCAAACACCTCTACAGACACCAATGAGGGAACTTCTATGCAGTCACTTGACCTGCTGGATATAGCAGTCAAATCTCCTTTAAATCATACTATACCATTTTGAAAAGAGAGAATGGTGGGATGCTCATAGCTGGAATGCCTTTGATTATAGGTTTTCTCAGTTAGAGCTGACCAATAGAACACTAGTGTGTGTGTATGATACAATTTTGAAGTACTTCCATAATAAGTGTACCCTAGTACAGATGAAGGAACCATATGCTTGCTCCCATGTGTGTGTGTGTGTGTGTGTGTTTATACTCAAACTGATAGGGGTATGAGGACATTGAAAGAATTGGATGTTGGAGGATCTCTTTCTTGTGTCCTCTAAGTCTAAATATATTTACAAATGTATTCTTTGATCAATGTATGAGTGTATGTGTATATATATACACACACACATATATACATATATATGTATGTGTGTGTATTTATATATATATATATATATATATATAAGTGTGTGTGTGAGCATGTGTGTGTATATATATATGTCATATATATATATATATATATGGTGTGTGTGTCTGTGTAAATAAATGTAAATATTTTCTGTATTTATCTGAACAATTATTCCAGTGGATTGTACTGTTACAATTCTATGTAGTCCAATGTATGTGCACATGTGTATATGATGATGCATATTTACATTATAATAATTGTATATGCAGTCAGAAACCCATCTGCATGTCTGTGTACATGTAATTAATGACATTTTGAAGGTCTCACTGTGTGCTTGTGTGTATGAGTGCAGCTAAAAGACTACATTGGTTGAGTCGCAAGCTTAATACACTTGTAAGCTGTGTGTATATGTCGCTGTGTGTTTGGAGTTTTTTTTTTTTTTTTTTTTTTTTTTTCTCAAAAAATATATGTATATAGAAAATTGGGTACATTTTTATTATATAAAATTTTAGATATAATGTAATAATGTAACATGCTCAACTTTCATTTTTAGTACATATTTTTCTTCCTTTAATATGTTCATAACCACAAATTTCCTCCCCACTCTCTCTCTTGTTAATTTTAAGGCCAGAAATGTATGAGGTGTCATGGCTTAGTCGAAACAAATACCACTGTGCTTTGACTTAGTTGTTTGAATTCAAATTTAACATTAGGTCAATCTCTATTTTCCTTTTTTGGTAGTGTTTGTTTGTTGTTTTTTTTCTTTGAGCAAGATTTTTCACTCAAGTCAGCTTGTAGAAGAGACACCAAGACTGATTAAAATATTTATTAGTATTGGAAGGGCAATAGTGGAGTGTCTGAAACAATAGTGCCAATGTAAATAATACTTTGTGGTATTTTGTTCCACCCCTTTATGTTCTGAGTTCGATTGTTACTGAGGTCAACTTTGCCTTTCATTTTTCTGGGATCAAATAAAGCACCAGTCGAGTATAAGAGTCAATTTAATCAACTCACCCTGCTCCCCCTACCCAACAAGAAAATCTGGCTTTGTGTCTATATAAGAAATTATGATTATCAGAGTGGTGGGTTGGCAGATTTGTTGGAGCGTTGGACAAAATGCCTTGTGGTAATTTAATTTGGTTATTTATATTCTGAGTTCAAATCATGCCACTGTCAATTTTGCCTCTCATTGATCCAGGGTCGGTAAAGTACTGGGACTTTACTCCCTCCCGCCAAAAATATGCTGGACTTTGTGCCTAAATTAAAAACAATTATAATTACTGAGAGCTATCAAATTGAAGCTAGAAGTGGGCAGCATTTAGTGGGGTTAATTGAGGCAATGGAAGTGGGGTCAGAGAGGCGGGGAGCGCTAATAGAACATCTAAAATTGATGTAGTTTTGTTGAATGTATTTAGAGACAAGAACAGTAATTCCAACTGAATGAGTTTGGGTTTACTCTGTGTCTGTTGTGCTTACACACAAATCTATTTATATTTATGTATTTGTTTGTTTTTTCCAAAGAATATATTTCTATGTATCAAAATATGAATGGGTGTACACAAATAAGAAATAAACAGAGTGAGAGGAGGTAGTAGATAACTGTGATGTAGTGAACCTGCATCTACTGGTTTAATGACTGGTACATGTATTTAGCTACTGGATCTGTGCCAATTGTCAATCTGACTTTATTGCCATGCAAGTGTACTTCATGTGATGACTAATGCCATTTTCTTGCTATGTGCAGTCTTTCAGAATGTGTGTGTGTGTTAATTTGAAGGTAATGATTCACTCCATTGCTACTCAGTATTTTGCTATGGGTGAAGATTTAGCAACAAATGTGTACACCTAAGTTATGTGTGTATGTCTAGTATTTAAAAATATTTTTTTTCTAATCATATGTAGCACCATTCCTGCCACTGCTCGCTTTGTTTTGGTTCCTATCTCAAGGGAAGACTGAGAATCTCATTGCATCACCTGTTTTCATTTTAATGCAACAATCTGGAGTTAATTTGGCTTCCTATCCACACTCACTTGCAAGTAGGGTAATAATAAAGGGCATGTATTTCTCTCCCCCCTCCCCCTCTCTCTCTATATATATATAATTCATAGAAAAATGAAAAACTTCATCACTAGAACAACTTTTAAAACAGTCAAATGCTGTCAATGACAGCAATGAGCAAAAATGTCAAAGAGGACAGAGACAAACAGCCAGTAGTCAGCAGAGAGAGATAATCCACAAAGTGGGTGACAGGCAGATGAAATATAGAAAAGATTGAGCGAGGAGGAAAAGGAAAGGTGTGTTGGCACAAAGTGACTGGAAGTGACATCTGGATTGTCTCTCTGCTGGCCGCTGGTCTGTCCTCTGAGGCATTTGTGCCCAATGCTGTCATTGACAGCATTTGGCTGTTTTAACAGTTGTTCTAGTTATGAGTTTTCTCATTTTTCTATGAATTCAAATATACTCTTCCTTCAATGTTTATTCATTTAAATATATATATGTATGTGTGTGTATATATATATATATATATATATATATATATGTATATATATATATATATATATATATATATATAATCATTCACGTTCCCTGTCAGCAATGTTTGAATGATTTACCTCAGACCATATCAGTACTCAGTTGGAGCCACTGATCTCACACTTTCTAGAGTGCACTGTATTTTACTATGACATCAGCGCTAGGGAGGTTTTCATGTATTATATTGTGGCACCAGTACTAAGGAGGTCACTGTGTCTTTGGCACAACTAAAGAGTCCTTTGTTTATTTAGTTTTCCATCACCAACCACCTTAAGAAAAAGCTAGATGATAATGATGGTAATATATATATATATATAAATAAATACATTTCATTCCTTTAGAAATATGTTGAATTAGTGAAGTATTAGAAAGACTTAAGTATTCAGTTTTGTCTCTACATTTCAAAGTTCAAATCTCACAGCAGTCACCTTTGTCTTTTTTTCCCCCCTTTCAGAGTTGATTTTGGCTTTCATTTCCTCCAAAAGTTGCTGGCATTGTTCCTAAATTAGAAACATTATTATTGTTGTTGTTGTTGTTGTAAAAATGGAATGTTAGAAACAGAATGCTGGACAGGGTTGACTTGCCTTGCATCTCTCTAGGTTTGATAAAATAATTATTGTTATCGAAAGAAGTAGATTGGCAGAATCTTTAGCGCATTGGAGAAAATGCCTTGTGGTGTTTATTCCAGCTCTTTATATTCTGAGTTCAAATCCTGCTGAGGTCAAACTTGGCATTCATCCTTCCGAGGTTGATAAAATAAAGTACTGGGTCGATATAATCGACTTTCCTCTTTCCCCCAAATTACAGAACTTGTGCCTAAATTAGAAACCATTATTATTCCTCATAATTAGGGTGGAGGCTTGACGATCCCCCCTCCTATCATTAGATCATCGGACAAAATATCTTGCAGTATTTAGTTACAGCCCTCTGTGTTCTCACTTCAAATAACACTGATATCAGATTGGCCTTTCATTGTTCCAGATTCAATAAAATATAGTACCAGTCAGGTAGTGGTGTTAATTTACTTGTGTAACCCTTCCCACCAAAATGTGTGGTCTTGTGCTAATCTGGAAAATCATTATTAAACAGTATAAGCTGAGTTCACAACCTGATTTTAATTCTGGTTGAAATACTTACCTTTACTTTAGTGTCATGTAGTGACAGTACAGCAAGTTCTCAGTAAATTAAGTAGGCGACCTGTTTGTTTTTTTTTGTTTTTTTTAGTTTTCTTGTTGAGGCTGTTTTTTACTCATTCTCAAGATTTGAATGAACACAATAATTTGTCATTGGCATTTTTTATTTATTTATTTATTTATATATATATAATTTTTTTTTTTAGAGAAATCTTTACTATCTTTAGCTCTATGTACAACTGTGTGTGTGTGTTTAATCTTGATCTGAGATCTTGTTGAAACTGAAACAATTACACTGTTGAAATCACATATCTTTCTCACACACATTATTAGGGTTGCCAATATTTGAAAATTGAAATTTAGGATAGAGGAGGGAAGTGTGAAGTACTCTGGTTCTTTAGGGATCTGCAAAATGGCTTTAAAAAATGCTTTAAATTTTACCCTACCTGGATTTCCTGTTGACTTTTTTTAAAGAAATTTAAGAGCATGCTTAAATAATTAGGAATAATATGAACATATCTGAAAAAAAATTACCATTTTTAAACAAAAAGCTTTCTTGATTGATGCATCACATGACACAAAAATATTTGAAACTTAACTCATAAGCTATAATGTAGCTAATTCTACTCAGCAAGTAATACATATGTAATTTTGATCAGTAAGCAATGCATGCAAGAATTTTTTGACAACAATTCAATAAAATGCAATTAAAGATAAATTTCTGTTTTTATTTGAATGAGTAATTCTTTTCCAACTTCACATTTTATAAAAATCTTTTTATCTTCAATTTGTTTCACAAATTTGGAGCAGGACATTCTCATGTTCATGGTGGTCAGTAGCCCAGTTTCTATGAGCTCTATAGAAGATTTGTTTCTCACTTCACTCCACCTTAATTTCATCATGGAGAAAGCATGCTCATGAAATACATAGAATGGTGGTATACTCAGAACATTACTCGAGATTTCCAATAAGTTTGGAGGGCTGTTGCCCTGCTGTACTGGAAATATTTTACACCATTTTTTGCCAGTGGCATTTGCACACTGATTTGGACCACATTCAAATTCCTTTACCATTCTGAAGTGTTTATGTATAATGCATCCACATCCAAATTTTGTATTGATGGTTGTTCCAATACTTTTAACAGATTTGTGATTTTGAACATATCAACATTGTCGAAAGATAGACTGGAATTAGACAACATAGATCCAGGTTTTCAATAGCATGCATGAAATTGATTCTGATGGAATCTTGAACATATTGTGGAAGTGTTTACAATTTGCTATATACTTCCCCCAAAAAATGATCTTCATTTCTGTCTCTGAGCTTCTGAAGTCAACCATGATGTCATAAATTCCAGTAACATCTCTTTCCAGTTTTTTCACTGCATAATCAAAGATTAAGGATATGACAGCACCAAGTCTTCTGTAAGCTATGAAGGAAATATATATCCCTAATTTGCTATAGAAAGTCATGTTGATAAGGGCTTTCAAAGTGAGCCATCCGTACACAATGCTGAAGAAGTTGATCCTGTGCTGGAAGAAGTAAGAGCCAACTTGTATTCACATGTCTCAATAAATCTTTCCAATGTGTTTCAACCTCATCATACACATCTTTTAAAAGCATTATCTCTGGCAGCAGATCTTGCAAAATATACATATGACTTTAGCACAACCTTCTCAATGTCCAACTCTTCAATGGACTTTAAAACTGCCAAGAATGCAGAGTTGTTGATACCAAAATAAACAGCAACTGCAAACATCTTTATATTGTTTGGTTTTTTTAAGGCAAAAGCATCTGTCTGCACAGCAAATGGAATAACATTCCCTCCAACCAAACTCCATTATTTTAGCTGTCAATGATTCTGCTTTTGTTTTCCTACAATGGTTGGTGTTGTAGTTGTTATGCATGATGGTGTAGAAAAGGACTGTAGGCTCAGTTGCTGCATAATTCTTTGCTTCAGTCCTTTTGTTTACAAAGAAATGTTTCAGTGTCTCATTATGACTGGACAAGAGCATTTTTTTTTTGTGTTACCATGACTTCATGTTGCTGCACTTGGCATAAATCAGAGCTTGCAATGCTGATGAATATGGTTTGGCAGACATTACTGTACGTATTCCTTGAATTTCCTGACACTGGCACAGGCCAAGACTTCCTCTTTCTCCATTCTTGTTTAACCCTTTAGTGTTCAAACCAGCCAAAAATCGGCCAGAATTCTCTACCTCTTTCTGTTGAATGAAGGCTGTAACTGGTCGCTCAAACTGATGTTAAGGTATTGTTTTCAAAATAAATACTTTCAAAATCTCATAGATTCGATATTATGTGAGATAATTGTGAGGTAAAGCCTTTACTATGAAAATATAATAGTATATATAAAATAATGTGAATGCTAAAGGGTTAAATCTTGACAACTTCTGTCATTTCTTCAGTGTTGAATACTCCGTTTTCTGAATCTGATTATGATTCTTAAAAAAAAAAATCACAAATATCAAAATTAAGATTTTTTTTTTTAAACTAATAAAATAAGCAAATTAGTAAAAAAAAAAGTGATTTTATTTTTTAATACCATAATATAGGCCTTTTACTAATCAATATAAGATATAGGAAAAGGTATTGGAATATAGGGATGTAATATTAAATATAAGATGGCAACCCTAGGCATAACTTTTTAAAACACATATTGTTATATTTTTTGTTGTTTTCACCCTTTAATCTTTTTAACACTATAGTATACAATACTATCCAAGAATACAAACAAAAATGAATGTAACTAGCTGTTTTTTAATGATTGTCATTACTCTACTACAATGTGATTGTGTGTGTTTGAATGTACAAGAGAAAAGTACTCAGTCTATGAAGTGAAGTTTACTTTATTATTTAAAGCTGAGGGTTGAGTTCATCATTACTTTTGAGAAGAATGGAAAATGAGAAACTCAACAGTAGTGATGGAATGAAAGCCTTAGCTTCAAATTAATGTCTGTCTCAGAAAACAGTTTGTCAGTGATAGCATTTTCCTGTTCTCCACCCTGCCACATATCTTAGTAGAATGTTTTCAGTGTACACATTTCTGTTATTTTTCTCTCCTCTCCTGGGATTCACATAAGCAAATTCTTCATCTATCCTCCCCTTTTTTTACTTCCTCTCTCTCTCTCTCTGTTGGTGTTGTACCTCTTTAGATTAAAGCAATCCCCTTTCAACTGTTTGTTTTACTTCTTTCCATTCACACTCTTACCACCAACTCTCTCTCTCTCTCTCTCTGTATGTATATATATATATATATATATATATATATATATAATTTCCTTCTCTCCACGTCAAATATAAGTTGAGAAACCACAGAAAAAAATAAATAAAATATTGTTCATATTCATGAAAATACTTTTTTGTAAAATAATGAAATTTAAGGAAAATAAAATTAAAAATATATATATATTTGAATGTTTTCAATTATTTCATTTGTATTTTTGTCTTATGCTATTTGTGTGTGTTGGTGATTCACTCCGTAACTACACCGTGTTTAACGTCTGGTGTAACTGTTTAAATTTTTATAAATCCTGAACGGTCGCTCGAAGCGTGAATCTCTGAACAGTTAAAGATTGATGTAGATAGTCCGACTTTATTGTAAATTTTTACACAGGTGTAAAATCACAACTATTTTGCGGGGAGAAATTGGTCATAAAATGTTACAACCTCTTAAAGATTTAATTTTAACTAATCAAATGTTTCCATCTACCTCGCCTCAAATCCCACAAAAGTTAACTATGAACTGAAGCGATGACAACAATACACCATCAAAAAATGTTCAGTCTAACTACAGAAATGTTATAAATAAAAGCGATCGCTATAACAAAAGAAAAACACCAACAATTACGATTTTAATCTAATCCTTGGGTTAAAATATCATGATAGCTGTTCATTGTTGTCATTGCTTTTGTTCATTGAGTTCTTGTAGTTAGGCCGCTGTTTTTTGGTTTTGTGTGTGTGTGTGGGGGGGGGGGGTATTTGTTTTGCGAAGTGTTTGGCTAAAATTGATTTCGAAATTCCACCTTTAAAGAGTTGTAACATTTTATTAATTTTTCTCAAAAAAATAATTGATTTTCATAATCAACAAACAAAACTACATCTGTGTAGAAATTTGCAATGCAATTGGGCCATGTGTGTCAAATGGAAAAGACTAACCAACTCTATTATTACGATCTGAGTTCAAATCCCGCCGAGGTTGACTTTGCCTTTCATCCTTACGGGGTCGATAAAATAAAGTACCAGTAATGCACTGGATAATTGCTGGCCTTGTGCCTAAAGTAGAAACAATTATATGTATTCAATACTCTTTCTCATTTACAAATGTCTGGGTATGTATGATTATGTTCTACTTTCTTTTCCCACCTATCTCATTTTAAAATATTGCTGTTTTCGAAGGCGTTCGGCAACAACATAGTTTCTATCTACCAAATTTCTTTCAGTGGCTTGACCGCCTCTGGTTAATGGTAGAAGACACTTGTTCAAGGTGCTACGCAGTGATATTGGACCTTAAAATGCGTAGCTGCGAAGTGAATGCTTCAAACAGTTAGCTTTGCCTATGCCTTGCTTTAATGGTGGTGGAAAACACTATTTATTTAACTAGGACCCTTTGGTCGATAAAATAAAGTACCAGTAATGCACTGGGGTAATTGCTGGCCTTGTGCCAAAAGTAGAAACGATTATTATGTTGGCTGTATCGGTAGAACGTCGAACAAAATACTTTGCGGTATTTAGTTACGACTTTCTACTTTCTGAGTTCAAATCATGTCGTGGTCAACTTTGGCTTTTATCCTTCCAGTGTTGATAAAATAAATTATCAGTTAAGTATTGGACATTCCTTCCTCTCAAAATTACTGGCTTTGTGCCAAAATTAAAAATCATTATTGTTGAGGATTGTGTATTAACAGAATCGTTAGAATGTCTGGTAAAGTGTCTTGTGGTATTTATTACGTTCCGAGTTTAAATTCCGTGAGTTTAACGTTACTTTTCAGCCTTCCGGAGTCCATAAAAGAAAGTTCTAGCCAAGCACTGAGATCGACCCACCCACCCCCTCATCCCTTCCCTTGTGCTTAAATTGTAAGTCATTAATATTATTATTTCTTTAAGAAGAAATGAAATGATACTCTAAAAATCTAAAACTCGCTCTATTTTCAGAGAAGAATGTTCATAGAACATATTTAGATTTATCAGCTGATTGCCTACTCTCAGTTCTCGAATAATCGCCTCACCCATCCCACCCGCTTATTAATTTTTCAGATTTTTCCAACCCCTCGCTCTTACCCCCACCCCCACACACCCGCTTATTAAATTTTGCTCATCTATCTCCGACAGAATTTTATTTTAACTGGTAGCATTCCTGCGGAAATTAATTTTCTTTAGACATTAAAAAACTATATATGACAAAAAAAGAAGATTACTAGAAATCCCATCTATATATATAAAACTGAGGATGTCTGTCTGTGTGTGAGTTTGAATCCTTAAAACTCGAGAACCACCTAACCGACTGTTTTCAAATTTTACACATGTAATACTTATGTTTCAGGGAGTGTTCTGAGCAAAAACAATTTCAAATTTTCAATGCCCTAAGGACCACATTAGGCGATTTAGCGATCTCTCTCTATAATTCTTAGTCTTTCTCTTTTTAGATAGATACATACATATAACGTCGCGCCCTTATAATATCTGCCTGTATGTCTGGCTGTCTGCATTAAGTCACTTCCCTGAGGGTGTGTGTCTGTGAGTTTGAATCCCTAAAACTCGAGAAGTACCCAACCGATTTTTTTCAAACTTTACATGTGTATTACTTATGTTCCAGGGGGTTTTATGCACATAAAATTCATTTCATTGATCCCCTAGGGCCGCATTAGGTGAAAACCTGCATTTTTCCTGCTTCACCGAGGAAAATCTTAAAGATTATCCAGCCATCAGAGTATTCGGTTTATTTTCTTTACATATTGTCCAGGCATACAGTTTTTCCACGATTAGGTCTGTTGGCGGCCCGCCTTCCAAAATACCTTATCCCGCGCAACGCCGGGTACCACTGCTAGTATGTTATAAAATAAATAGGATGGGTTGGGGTTTCAATATGTAAACTAAACGACTAATTCTGTTTTTTTTTTAAATCAACGAAGCACCCCCGGCACTTATTCTAACCCCTCCTATTATTTTCGGCCCGATAGTAGATTAGCATGTAGGCTAACCTCGAGTGAAACAGACCTATAATCTAAGATGTTCCAGTTATGACCATTCTTCTGTCTTATTTAAACGTACCTTATCCAAAGTGTTAATTTTAAAGATAGTTATGTCTGATTTGAGAGAGATTTGGATGCGATTCCTAAAAAAATAAAACCACCACCTTTAAATTGGTATGTTTACGATTAGTATCCGCCTCCTTATCTCTGGCATTATTATTTTTTTATCACCGCTGTGTAGATAATATATGTTCTCCAACGCAATATTATAAAACAATTTACACTTTTTTTATTGAGGTGGGGAAGAAAAAGATGTTTGGAATGAAGGAGAAACGTACAACGTGATTTAGCTGTCTTTATACGCCATCTTGTTTCAAAAGACACGCAATTCTATGAAACCGTTCAGCAACATTTTGAAATTACATGGTTTGTACAGCTATCTCCCTCTCTACGCAGTTAATAAAGAAGATTGAGAATGTCGTAAAAAGAGGAGGACATAAAGAAAATTCGTACTTACGTAAATCATAAAAGTATTTTAGACTTCAGTATATGTAAGGAACTCTTTTCCAGAAATAATTTCTGGAAAGAAGAGGAAATGTGTGACGTCCGAACGAGTATCCCCCACCTCCAGTTAACTTACCTTCCGTCTCTGGGTCTCGGCCGACAGGATGGAGAATACATTGCCTCGGAGGGAGACGCACTGGAACAGCAACTCCACCTCCCGGTGCTAGCACGTGTGGGGAGTCAACTCCGTTCTGATAGCAGTGAGTAAGGATGTGGTCCGGGGTAACTAAACAGGCTCCCCCACCAGACCCTGGTCCGATAAGGAGGGTAAGTGGAACCCCAGCAACATAAATAAAAAGAGCTGTTAAAAGGGTGTCACAGTCAACGGCCATCCGCTCCACCTATGGGTTAAATAGCCTCCCCAATCCGCAATTGACAAGATTCAATCAGAAAGCGGTGGAGGTCAACCAGATAGGAGTTCCTCCAACAAGAATTAGAAGGTCGTGGATTGGATTAGATTGAATATTATCAAAGATGTTCTACCCATGACCATCTCACCTTTTATATTTCAGGGATTACATTGACCAGTGTTTATTTACTTAAGAAATGATATTTTATATTTGAGTGGATTTGTCCGCTATTTCTAGCAGTTTAAATGGCTAGGTAGAGACTCCTACGTTAGCGCATTAAACATCCATATATAGTCATGTTCGTCAAAAATGATTTTTTAAAAATCCTACACACGAATTATCTTTATAATAATAATAATAATAATATTTCGATTTGTTCCGTTTATTAGTTATACAATTTTTTGTTCTTTAATGTATTCTAATTATTCCGAACTTTCGATCTATATAGGATCCATTACTAAAAGTTATGTCGGAAATATGTTTTTAATCCACATGATTACTGGTTTAAGTTTGTTTAAATACAAATAAGAGAGACAGAGATAGGGGTAGATAGATTGATAAATAAATATATATAGAGAAAGAGAAAGAGAGAGAGTGAGAGAGATGTGTGTGTTTACAAATAAATCGATGACAGATATTTATTTCTCTTGTGCAACTTCTATTATTCTAAGCTCCAGTTTGCCATATGAGATAATGAGGCAGAGCCTACGTTGCTAGTTTTACAAAGAAACAAGCAAATATGGTGTTTCACAGCGATTTACCCAATAAAATATTTCCTTTGTTCTGTCTATCCAATATATATGGTTGATTGAAAATAAATCGGTCGTATTTTGCTTTTCTTCCCCCCCCCCCCCCCCCATTAGATAAAAACCACCGATATTGGCGTAATGAGACCAAGTAAAGGTTTTGAGAGAAAAACATGTCTTTTTGATGAATACTTCTCTCTATTAATCGTTTAACAACCACGGGACGCTCTGGTTGCTCTGGATCGATTTCGTGCTTTCTTCTCCTTCTTTCTCTTCTTTTCTTCTTCTTCTTATGAGCGGGTCCTTGCTCGGGGTCTACCCCTAGGTCTCCTGCCTATTGGTTTTTGCCCGTAAAATCTGTCTAGCGATATATTCAGAATACTTGTACGTGCTATAGACATTGGTGAGCTTCACTATCAGTCATCAATGGGGCATCCATCAACAAGTTCTGAGGGGGGCGTGAAAATAGAGTTGCGACTTAGTTAAATACAAGTATTTGTTTAGATTTTCAACTGGGTGAAAAACTGGAACGGGTGGTGACGGTGGTGGTGATAAGATAAGAGCTATGACAAGAGGAGTATGTCTGGATGAAAATACATGTCAAGAAAGTGACTGAATGGGACGAAAGATTTGAGACGTGACAGTACTGTATAGTTTTCTGTGTTGTTTATCGGTTTGCTTTTCGCGTTATATACATATATATATATATATATATATATATATATATATATATCTCTTTTGAGATGAGTTTGAGTTATTTTTCCTAAATCTTTCGTTAACTACTTTTCCCATCTTGACGTTATAGTCGCATATATGTTATAGAATGCCGTTAGCTTCTTGCTAAAACAATCTCTATACCTCTCATTTATATATATATATATATATATATATAAAAGAAGAAATTAAAAGATGGTTAAAGAAGTTCCATACACACACATATATATATATAAGAGATCTATAAATACCATACTTATTTTTTGATACCCAGATTCCTGATGATTTCTAAAGAATGAAACAGTTCTAGTCCTGTAGAATCTCATCTATATTAAAACTATATATATATATATATATATCAACTAGAAATCGATTGACATATATATATATAAAATAAACATATGAAACAATCACAGGGGATAATTTGTAAAGAGTGTAATCAGTGTAATCATATATATATATATATATATAAATATTTGCTCTACGGTTCTTATATATTTGATATATATTTACCCTTATCGAGCCCTCTTTTGATTTTAGTCTTCAAATTTATTATTATTACCATATATATATATATATATATATATATATATATATATATATAACTTTGAATAACTTTGAAATGTTTTGGCCAGTATTGGCCCAGGCCATGTCTAACTTAATAGCACCACCTGGCGAAGTCTTTCAATTCAGGATTTGGGCACCATGGCCCATTCGAGAAGAGAATTACTGTTTGCGGAGACATATCCGGGTGTGGGTGGTTTGTCCGGGATTACTTGGAGGAATTTGTCCAAAGACTTCTTGAATTTTGTGTTGTCAGTTTCTGTTTTGACGTGTCCTGGTGTGATGTTGAAGAGAGCAGGGCCGATTGAGGTGAAATAATTGTGCCGTATTGTTGTTATGAGTTGCGATTTAGATTTTTGAATGGGACGGATAGCACGGGGCCCAAGCCTTGGGTGTATCTTGAAGGCGATGCCAACATCATTTGGGCAGTGATGATGGAACATTTTCCACATCATGCAGATAATATAACGCTCACGGCGACGTTGGAGTGAGTAAAGTTTCAGCTTTTCTAGTCGACCCCAGTAGTCAAGGTCTGACATGCCATCTATCTTTTTCGTGATTGCCCTTTGAGGAGCTTCAAGTTTCATGATACTTTGTTTCGTGTGGGGAGACCACAGTGGACAACAGTATTCAAGGTGTGGTCGGGCGAAAGTAGAGAAGAGAAGGATAATGGTGCGGGAATCTCTCGACTGGAAGGTTCTGAGGATCCAGGAACACATTCTGCGGGCCATGTCAACTTTGCTGCTTATATGCGTGGTCCAGCTTATGTTGCTGTCCACGGTTACTCCCAAGTCTCTGATGTTGTTAGATGCCACGAGAGTTTCCCCGGAGGGAAGGGAGTACGGGAGTTTCAGAGCATCCTCTTTTCCAAAGTGGATCAGTTCGAATTTGTCTTCGTTCAGTAACATGTTGTTCTTTTCTGCCCATTGGGTAACAGCCAGTAGGTCTGACTGAAGGCTTATCCGGTCATCCACGCCATTGATGACCTTTTGGAGCTTGGAATCATCAGCGAAAATTTTAATGTTGCTGTGTTTGATGATGTCAGTGATGTCATTAATATAGATGATGAAGAGAAGTGGGCCCAACACAGTGCCTTGTGGGACTCCACTACTGACTTTGGCTGGGCTTGATTTGACTCCCTCAACTACAACATGTTGGGTTCTGTTTGACAGGAAGCTCTTGATCCACTGCAGCAGCTTTCCAGTGACACCAATATTGGACAGCTTTCTCAGTAGAATGTTATGATCAACCCTGTCAAAGGCCTTGCTGAAATCAAGGTAGATAACATCAGTGTTGGAACCCTCTCCCAAGGCTCTCAAAATGTCATCAAAGTGATGCAGTAGTTGCGTCAGGCAATCCCTTCCATTACGGAATCCATGCTGGTTGGAGTTCAGCATATTGTTACTCTCAAGGAAGTGGGTCATTCGCGATCTCACCACTCGCTCAAATACCTTAATGATATGAGAGGTGAGTGAGATTGGACGGTAATTCACGGCAAGGGATTTGTTTCCCTTTTTGAAAACTGGGACAACAGACTGGGATAGAAGGTTTTCTGGCACATATCCAGCATCCAGTGAGTTCCGCCACAGATTGGCAAGAGGAGAAGCAAGTTGGTGTTGACACGCCTTCAAGACACAAGCAGGGAACCTATCGGGACCTACTGCTGAATTATGCTTGATTTCCTTTATTGCCGCCAAGACATCAGGGGCGCCAAACGTTATGTCCGATAAGGTGTAATGGGGAGTAACATCGCCGATACAGCCCAGATCGGCCATATCAGGATTGCTGAAAACAGAGCAGTATTGTTTCTGCAGTATCTCACCCATGGTTTTAGCATTGTCTTGAAGAGTGCCATTTTCATCAATTAGAGGGCCAACAGTAGAGCCAGTGATTTTGTGTTTTTTTGCAAATGAAAAGAACACTTTGGGATTGAGTTTGATCTTCTCAATGGCCCAGGCCTCTTCAGCTCTTCTCTGATTGTTGATGAGGGACATTATGTTGTTTTGGAGGTTATGTTTTTTAATCTCTAGTGATGAAATGGCAGTCAAGTTGATGTGTTGCTGCTGACAGTATTTCAGCTTGTTGATTTTTTTGTTCGTTCTCTTAATTTTTCTGATGAGTGTTTTTCTATTTCTAGGGATTCTGCTCTTAGATTTGTTTATAGTTCTTAATGGGGTGTGTTTAGCACATATGTTTGTAACAGTGTCCACAAATGTCTGCCAGGACTTTTTGATGTTAGTGGGTGTATGAGTGTGCGTGAAGGACCAGTCGACATGTGCAAGATCATGACTGATCGCTTCCCAGTTTGCATTGTGGAAATCCATAGCGTCAAACGGATGGACAGGAGAAATGACATTGGGTTTGTATATTGGACGGTGGAATCTCAGATCACAGAGAACCATGTCATGATCAGAGAGTAGAGTTTTCTCCACTGCAATATTGTGGATATTGTCAGTGTGATTGCTGAAAATTAAGTCTAGGACGTTTTTGTGGCACCTCGTTGGTTCGAGCACTAGTTGGGATAGGAAGAAATCATCCATGAAGTCAAGAAGCGATTCCACAGCTTCCCTGTCAGAGGTTGAGGCAGAAGAACCTGGTGGCAGGGTGTTTGTGGACCAGTCAACTCCGGGGAGGTTGAAGTCCCCCATCATTAAGATGTTGTCAGGGTGACACTCTTGGATGAAACACTTTATGCTGTTGAGGCATTCCTTGAAGCATGGTACAGGCGTTTGGGGTGGCCTATAGAGCCCAACTACTAATAGGTTGTTGGTTTGACTGAATACAGTGACTGCCTCACAGTATCCATTAGTGAATATGTTCATAGCCTCTGTTGAGAAAGAATTATGGACATAAATGGCAGTTCCGCCCTTTCTTCTGCCAGCGCGATCAGCACGGATGGCTTTGAAATTTTTCACTTTCACCTCGGCTTCCAAGTGGAGGTTACTGAGATGGGTTTCAGTGAGGACGAAGAAAGGGATGTGGTTTGGATGGACATCAATCCAGTCCTCCAGGAATTTGATCTTCCATTTTTGAGTATTGGTGGAAGGGCTGATGCCTTGGACGTTAAGCAAAAATGTAGAGGCGAGAGTGGATGGTTTTAATTGTTTTGGTGTGTTGTTAATTTGTTTGTTTGTTAATGGCAGCAATGGGAGTTTGTGCAGTGGGGTGATAGTGGAGGGTGGTGCTGGGTGATAGCTCATATATATATATATATATATATATAACGAAGGGGGTGTGGTAAGGAACTAGATGTCCAGAAATAGCCGTCAGAACGGCTTGAGCTCTGCCGTCGGGGTCAAACATTTTCATATATATATATATATAAAACAAACAAAGTATGGTAAGGAACCAGGTGGGCCATAACGCATCAGAGTACTCGATACTTAGGGTAGTAGAGTGAGTAATAGGAAAAGAGTCAGGACCCCGACGGCTGAGCTCCGGCCGTTTCGACAGCTAGATCCGAACTGAGTTCGGATCTAGCTGTCGACTCTTTTCCTATATATATATATATATATATATATATATATATAGAGAGAGAGAGAGAGAGAGAGAGAGAGAAGTAGTAACACAACAGTTAGTTCACCATACCGAGAACAATTGTTTCACCTTAAGCGGATGTTCAGCTCGGACCCATGGACTGAGTGCTCTACCACTACGGATATTACCTTCCAGTATTCTACCTCTCTCTCTCTATATATATATGTATATATATATTAATATAACAAGGGCGATTTGTTAAGCCTTCATTACGTTTATTGATTGGTGACGCGCGTTTCGCTATTGATCAGCTCAAGGTTCGATCTGTATCGCTTTGGCCCGACTCTGGAATCAAAAGCTCGTCGGACCTCTGCTGTTGTAATGACACACACACACACACACACACACACACACACACACACACACACACACACACACACACACACACACACACACACACACACACACACACACACACACACACACACACATATATATATATATATATATATATATATAATTCAGCGAGAATCGTATTTCGGCTGGTAGAAAAAGCGAAACGAAACGCAAAATCGTAGAAATGCTGGCAAGCGCTCAATAGTTAAAAAGCTAGAGCTAAACAATAAGTTAAAACGCCATACAAACTGAAAAAGTGGTTAAGAAGGCATTAACCACCTAAGCCAAAAAACAAATCAAGCTAAACAGGTCAAACAAAATAAATTATATATTATATATAGATATATTCAACATAGGGGGCGCGCAGGACAAAGGCAATGGAAAAAACAACGGAAAGACGGGACAGTCCCATCTCCTCAGTCAAACTGTTTAATAGACATACGTTGACCATGCCATCATCATCAGTTAGTAGCAGTAGTAGTGGTGGTGGTGGTCGTCGTCGTCGTGGTGCTTGTAGTTGTGGTAGTAGTAGTAGTGGTGTTGATGGTTGTGGTGGTGGTGGTGGTGGTAGTAGTAGTAGTAGTAGTAGTAGTAGTAGTAACCACTAGAATTTCGTGCAATCCGCTGCTTAGAATGGCCATTGTAGTTAGGAGCTGATGTAATGCAAAGGAATGCGCCGAGCCAGCAGTCTCTTACTAAATAGGTCTCCTCTCTGTCTCTCTATCAGTCTATCTGTCTAGCTTCACTGACATCTCTTCCTGTGTCTTTCCGTACACATACTATCTTTCACTCTCAAACCAATCCTTTATGCAACCACACCTACACGCCCACACGCATGCACATACAGACATACATGCGTACGTGCACACGCATGCATACGAGCTTCTTTGTAATCAGTTGTCCTGCTAGAAATAGCAGCTAAATCTCTCTTAAAAGCACATCTTTCAACTCGGTGAGCTTACAGTTAGTAAATGTAAACCTAGAAAGATTATGTCTGAAAAAATAAAAAAATGAATAAAATATAAAAGAAGAAATGATTTTGACATGGGCCATTCCTATTCAGAGCTGACCGAGGGCTAAAAAACAGAAACACTAGCATTACAAGAAATCTAGCAAATGGTGAGAAGGCGCCGCAGTAATAAGATATGTAACGACAACAACATGCAGAACAGTAGTAACAACACAAACATCACTGCTATCTCAACAATCACCACTATTGAGCAAAAGGGGAGCCTCTGCATGGTCACTCGAAATGCTAGAAATAGTAGTCCCATCATACACCCTACTGTCAAAAAAAAAAAGTTAGAAGACATAGCCTAATACCGGGACTTAAACAGATTATGTTCGTGTTAGACACCGTTGTGACTTCCGGTGACCTCTGGTGACCCCATGCGTCTTCGGACTCCGAACTACTATTATCCTTCGCCAAACTGAGAGGAAAGGGGTTAACGTACATCCCATTCGAGGAAAGAGCCCTCTTATGATGAAGTGGTGGGTGTCGCTGGCTGTTATATGATAATAATAATTGTTTCTACTTTTGGCACAAGGCCAGCAATTACCCAGTGCATTACTGGTACTTTATTTTATCGACCCCGTAAGGATGAAAGGCAAAGTTATATGATAATAATAATGCCTTCGGCATTTTGTCGAGGGAGTGCAGCTGAGTCCTACCGCCTAGACTAGAGTGTAGAGTCATTCACGCTGTCCCACTTTTACCTTACTTTCACTATTTAAAGCGACCACTTAGAAGACATTACTTAGAGGCGATCACGTAGAGACGGCCGCGTAGGCCGACATACTGCGCTGTCTCTGTCTAAACTTTATTACGTTAGATAATGAGATTTCAGTCAGGTTGTGCAAATCAACTAAAGCATTTGGAATTGCTCACTATAATCCCTTGAACAATGGCAATAACACACACATACGCACAGAGACACAGACACACTCATTCTTTCTCTCATACATTCACCCTCTTTCTCTTTCACTCTCCCCCCTCTCTCTCTCTCTATATATATATATATATATCTGCAGGCCAAAGCACACCTGTACCAGATATACATACAGACTGTTTGTAGAGACACGCAAGTTTTTTTGTTTTTTTTTTAATTAAAGCCAAACCAAATGAAATAACAGCCAAACCTCCCTGAATAGTTAAACAAAATATTTCGTCTTTAATTATCTAATGTTTTTCATTTAGTTTGGCTGGGGTTTTAAAATTGTCTAACTTTACGAACACCCTGTATAATGGATATTCGTGTACACAAAGAGAGAGAGAGAGTACAATTGTATGCATTTTGTCAATAAGACATTGGCTTACTACCAGAACCACATTCTGGGCAGTAAGAGACCGAGAACATCTTCGCAATAGTGAATAGCAAGACAAAGAGTCACACACAAGAATTCTCAACACTTTTTTTTCAATCCTCAGAATTTAAACCTTCTGGAATTTCTCTTTCTCACACACATATTTTTCCTGAAGACATTGACTTATTCAGACTGATCAAAAACCGTATCAGTTTCACCACTTTACGAGGACATGTAAAGGTAATGAGTATTGTCCCTTCCTTCCGACAGAACCATTATATGTAGATAGCAGGGAAATAGAAGTCTTGTGAATTTTACACTTGATACGTCGCCGTAGAGTTGTGTTGATTTGGTCACATAAATTTATGGAGAACAATAGCATTCCAGAAATGTTGTTCTACAGTTAGATATCCTCATGAGGAAAGATCTGTGGAGAGATTCTTTCTTTGATATAAAGAATTTCATCAACCGACGAACTAGCTATACCACCACGAAAACCTTTAGAGGATTGTATGAACACATTTCTAAAAAAAACGTAATGAGAGGCTCGTATCTCTGATGACATCAAACAAATTTCTCTGTAAAGCAAAAACTGCTCAGCTCGTGGAAACTTCTGCGACATTGAGCCAACGCAGTACCTCTTACAGAGTCGTTCCACCTACAATAAAAAGTAATTAAATCTTCCTAGAATCACGGCTTAAAGAAGCACACATTGAATCGTGTAGAGCGGCGGACGGGGAGACCTCCCACCCACTTTGGGGTGTGTGAGAGATGTCTTTTCTTGTGAAAATGGGTATAGCTTTCATCCTTACGGGGTCGATAAAATAAAGTACCAGTAATGCACTGGGTATTTGCTGGCCTTGTGCCTAAAGTAGAAACAATTATGTATAATATCCCAATTTGGGCTCATTTCTCCCCGTTTGGGGTACTTCTTTTCATGGTACACCTCATTTGGATTTTTAGAGGTTGGCAGCTCTGATGTTTGTTAATCAAAAGTAGGACTCTGATCTCAGCAGACATACATACACTCACTGCTACTGTATTCACATACAACCATGTACGCTAAAAAATCTAGATCACATCTGCGTGACATTTTGACCCACATGAAAGCCCACAGTATCATATCTATGTCACCATAAGTGATCCATTTACCATACATGTACAACACTCACTTTCGTTGTTTTAGTTATTGTTGTTGTTTAACCTCTTGATCGAGATGACCTATAATGAAAGGTGTTCCGGCCACAATTATTCCATCCGTTTCTTTTTTTACTTCAAACAGAACTATATCGTTCATTTTATCCATTTTATCATAATCGTAGGCAGTGCCAGATTTACCATTGTGCTTAGGTGTGCTTAAGCACAGGGTCCCGTTGGCCGGAAATGGCGGGGGGGGGGGCATCTTCTTGTCCCCAAAAATATTTTTACCGGGTTTACCTCCTTCAAGACCCAAGTAAGGAGCCTCATAACTTAACTAACACAGAACCTCATTTCATTTGTCCTAAATCCGGCACTGGTTGTAGGGTACGGTGTGGGAGAACTTTAGTTCCTGATTCAAACAGATCCATAGACTGCAGTAGATAGGCAAATTCGTAAATAGGCAATTCGAGTGGTAGACCAAACTTCTGCGGTATTTAGAGGCGAACCTTTATATCAGAGCGTCTGACTAAATTTGTCGCAAGCTGCCCAGGCCTGACGTAGAATCTCTCCCGTTAACTCCTCATGCTCTGCTGCTTTCATACCTGCTATTCTATTTCTATTCATTAATAACATTTATTCTTTTATTCCTTCACTTCTTTGGGGGGGGGGGGGTTGCTTTGATTTGTTTGTTGTTGGGGTTTTTTTTTTGTCGATATTCGAATGCCACATGTAATCTATTTAAATATTTATCCATTTAAATATTTATGATGAGAAATGGTGACAGATTGTGAAGAAGTTAAATGATCGTAAACATAAGAAAAAAAGAAATGATACATACATACATACACATACATGGTTACATACATATATTTATACATACATGCGTTCATACATACATACATATACATACATGGTTACGTACATGCATACATATATGCATACATACATACACACATGCATACATACATACACGCATATATACATACATACATACATACATACATACATACATACATACATACATACAAGAGAAATAAATAGTGTAGATAGATAGATTTTTTTATTAGCCACAAGGGCGCAACAAGAAAAGGGGACAATACAAAGACATGCCGGGGATTTTACATACAGTCGTGTAAAAAATATAAAAACAAACAATTTCAACAATCGAAATCCCCAATAGGGGGGAGGCGCCACAAATGGGTTGTTTAATACCCCGTCGATAGAACAACCCTCAACTCCAGGAGCGTGTTGTGCAAGTGCTCCTTTCTTCCTTTTGCTCTCTTCCTCAACCTACAGGCTTATAAACAGAGAAGGCCCAATCACTCGGGCCATTTTCGCTTCATTCACCCACCTTTCAGTAAATTTACTGGGGTGCAGCGCCTCTCTCTCCACCCTGATTCTCCTTCTAAAGTGATACTTAAAGAAGGGAATCAATTGTTGTCCGGAGAGAAAGATATCTGTCCTCAGTCCTCTCAACCTCGTCCACCATATAACTTCTTTCACCATAGCCACCGTACAGAGGAAAGCCGCCTCTCTTTCGTTTTTGAAAGAGGCTGGCGGTTTGATCCTTACTATGGACTCGGCAGTCAACTGGATTTGTCCCATACGCGACAGCAGTTGTTCTGCATAGTTCCACGGGTCGGTTACGCCCGGGCAGTGTACAATTGCGTGCAGGACTGTTTCAATGTCCTGCGCGCATCTTGGACACGTCCTCTTGTAAGGATCCCTGCCGGGGCGTCCGTGCCTGTAGATCTTGTCACGAACCGGTAGAGCTCCTCGGTAGCACTGCTATAGATCCCGGGCGGAAAGTCCTACCAAACAGACTGGTGAGCTCATCGTCTTCGACGCCCAGAGTCTCTCCGAGCACGTCGTCGCCCTTGTAACGTACAATCCCTCTATAGAATGTCGAAGTGGAGTCTCCACTGATTGCTGCGCCCGCTTGCCAGAGGACTGTGAGCGCCTGAGCGCATTCAATGTGCCAGGCGCCCATCGTTTTCGGTCTTTTCTTCACCCAGGACTGCAGCTCCGTTAGCGAGACGAGCTGTGGGAAAGCCTGTCTCACAAACGGTGCCCACACCGGTTGGGGGTCGGTGAGGAATACCTGGAGATGTCGCAGCCTCAGCGCATGTTTGCGCATCATCAGCCACGGCATTCCCAGCCCTCCGTTGGAAGGGTGCTGACAGCAGACGGATCTCCTCACCAGCGGAGCCTGCTTCTTCCACAGAAACTGGAAGAGCATGCGTTCCATCTTGGCGAGGTGTTCACGGGGACAAGGCACGACAGTCAAGCGGTAGTAGATGACGGACTCTATGAAAGTGTTCGCCACCTCCGCTCGACCTTTCAAGGACAGTTTGCACTCTGCCCACTTCTGGGTGAGTGCAAATACCTTGGCCGTGACCTCGTTCCAGTTTTTCTCCACCTGGAGGTCTGGACCGAACCAGACCCAGAGCAATTTCCCCGGTCCGTCCGTCCAGCGTCCAACGACGCTGTCGGGCGTCATCGGTTTGCCTCTCCACATACCGAGTTGCAAACCGAAAGACTTGTCCGGGTTTAGTTTTGCTCCCGTCAGCGTTTCGTATTCTTTCAGTAAGTTGCCGATCACCCCGATTTCCGAGGTGCTCGACACCATTACCGTCACGCCGTCGGCACAAGCCGACGCCGCTTTGCGCAGTCCCGGTTCTAGAGGGATGCCCTGCAACAGCTCTTATTTCCTCAGTAATGGTTCTAGAGT
>OZ024747.1:7326795-7359295 GCA_964016885.1 Eledone cirrhosa
GACACTCCCAGCATCAGCCATTCCACCACATGGGAGCTCTTTCCTCGGGCGGGATGGTCTTCTGCCGATTTTGCGGAGGAAAACGGCAGTTTGGGAACTGAGGACAACGTTGTCGTTGTTGGTGGTGGTGGTGGTGGTGGTGGTGGTGCTGGCGGTCGTGTCGGTGTTGGTGCTAGTATAAATGAAGCAATTATGATATAGTTAAGAGAAAAACGTGATGGTGTTATTGTTTAACCATAGGGGCAACCTCTGATCGAGCAGACCTATGTTCAAACTAAAGTCTAAAGTCTGTTTCGAGCCCGGAAGTTCATACGAGGCGTTAAGTGACTGAGAGTTAAACCACCAGTTATTGCTGGAACTCATCAGCTGAATATACTGGAGCAACGTGAAATGAAGTGTTGCCCAGTCCAGGAATCGAACCCACGACATTACGATCGTAAGTCCAACACCCTTACCACTAGGCCACAAATGGTCCAACGGTTGTGGTGGGAAAGGCGATAGTGATGATTGTAGTGGCGATTATGGTGGTGGTGGTGGTGACGATTGTTGTAGTGGCGATTATGGTGGTGGTGGTGGTGACGATTGTTGTAGTGGCGATTATGGTGGTGGTGGTGGTGACGATTGTTGTAGTGGAGATTACGGTGGTGGTGGTGGTGACGATTGTTGTAGTGGAGATTATGGTGGTGGTGGTGGTGACGATTGTTGTAGTGGCGATTATGGTGGTGGTGGTGACGATTGTTGTAGTGGAGATTATGGTGGTGGTGGTGGTGACGATTGTTGTAGTGGAGATTATGGTGGTGGTGGTGGTGACGATTGTTGTAGTGGAGATTACGGTGGTGGTGGTGGTGACGATTGTTGTAGTGGAGATTATGGTGGTGGTGGTGGTGACGATTGTTGTAGTGGAGATTACGGTGGTGGTGGTGGTGGTGGGGGTGCTTTAGTGGTGGTGATGGCGATGATGTAGACAGGAGAGACAAACCAAGAGTGGTAGTGATAGAGTTGAGCTGCCATAAACGAAGATGCTAGCTTTAAAACTTGTTGCATTTAACCGGGTTTATATCGAGAGATTGTCCAAGCTGTGGAGAATCGTGTTTAGAGATATTTTTCATAACATTCCCTGCAATGAAAGAGTCAGTGGCGGAAATATTACGAGGAAAGCATTTCTACAAAAAGCACGTGTAGCCACCACGACTGAAAACATATTTCATTTGACCCAGTACTCTTTACAATATCACTATACGATTAATCTACCATTGGTACTCGAGAGGTGGAATATATCTTCGAGAGAAGAAATGGTATAATTCTAGGGCGACACCCCTACTATTCTATATGGGTGAGCTGTTTCCCTTTGAAGGACCAAGACAGGTTAAGATAATCTATTAGATTAGTTGAAGTGTATATTTTAGAAGTTCGTATATGAAATTAAAGAGTCGTGAAAGTAGGGGTCAATCACTGTAGGGCAAACTAAAGAATCAGAAAACCGGAGTAGGCTCCAGAATGTCGGTGATGAGGTTAAAACTATTGCCAAATACATAAATATAGAAAAGAAAGTTGAGTGCCAAGCCAAACGGGATGCATTTTTATAATACCGAAAGACCATAAAGTTGACCTTGTTAATAGACTCTGCTGTAGGTTAGGACTAATCAGTGAGAGAATGTTATATCTATCATAACTGTAGATCACAATATACGGCATCACATTGTGTAAGGCGGGTTTCTAGATTTTTCGATCGTTTCATGGTGTGTATATTATCCTCATTTGTGACCGTATCACTGTTAAAATATCCTATCAAACTGGTCTCTCTTTTCTTGCAATATTATAATGATCTTGTATAGCGATATTTTGTTTAGCGCTGCAGTTTTGGGAACTTACTCAGCGCCCTAACTGGGGCATATGTGTGTATATACATATATAAACATTCATACATAAATATATGGCTTCCGCGCGTGTGTGTGTGTGTGTGTGTCACACAAATGTCGTTATGGAGCTGTCACCGATGAGTTCGGCCTGCACCTACTATCATGCCGCCAGACGCATGCCGATCCCCCCGATATGCCGCTCTGAATGTCATGATGAGAAGGAGGCCGAGGCGTTGAACCACTCCGAGGTGAGTACATTCGTCATCAAGAAGGGTACCGGTTGATAGTGAAGGCACCAAATTGAGCCAGACGCCGCTGTTTGGCTGCGATGCGGGACGGAGGCAGGCGAAGCGGTGTTGGTCCAAGCCAGACTCAATTCGCCTGAAGATAAACCTGCACCCAGTTACATTGGACATTTGTATACTAGAGACGGTGAGGCCTTCGTTGTTCCAGCGTCTGCTCCAGTTCTTGGTTCAGTCAGGTTGTCCCGTTTTGCTGAGGACCTCATTGATGAGATGCGACTCGGGGAGAATGAAGAGAGGTAGGCGAGCAGTGCCAGATCTGATGTAGATCGGGGACCGAAGTCACCGAACCTCACAGGGAGCTTCGCCTGTTGCCAACCGGTGCTATCGAAATTGATATTGCAGATGAGTTCCACACAGCGTCGGATGGTGGTATCGAGTTCGCCGAGGCGATCTGCGACAGGGTGACATATATATATATATACACTTTAGTAGAAAATCTGTTGATAAAATCTTTTGATGAAGCAATGACGTTACAGATAAGACGCGGAGACGTCACAAATAAAACGCAATGATGTCACAAAGCTACAGCCCAAAATACATGTCATGTGTTTGTGTGTGTGTGTGTGTGCCTGTGTATGTATGTTTGTGTGTGTGTGTGTGTGTGTGCCTGTGTATGTATGTGTGTGTGTGTGTGTGTGTCCCTATGTATGTGTGTGTGTGTGTCCCTATGTATGTGTGTGTGTGCGTGTCTGTATATGTGTGTGTGTGTGTGTATTGTCAGTTCTCGCTTTACATAGTTGAGAAGTTTAACTTCAAGTGATATGATATAAAGTAAAACTAATTTTACCACAGACTATAATATAAACAAGAGTTACGTTTCTACGCTATTCCCATAGTCACCAAACCTCTGAATAAGGACTCAAAACACTTCTAATATTAAACATTGGTATTTTAAGTGGTGTGCAAACATTTAAGAAAGGTTGATAAAAAAAGATTAATATTTACTTTAAAAAAACACATATCCAAGGTTTGTTGTAGTCAGTAGCGTGGCTAGGAGGGGGCGAAGTGCTGTCTGCCCCCGGTGATTATTTTATGGGGGTGGCACATTTGGAACGGTGCATATATATATATATATATATATATATATATATGCACCGTATATATATATATATATATATGAAAAATGGTCGTTTTGGAAGCCTCAACAATGCAGATGGGTAAATCTCCAGGTAACAAAACCAGGTGGTATTGAACTGAGAGAGGGAGAAGCAGGAAGAAGCGTAGAGAGCGTAAAAGAACGTAAGAAAGGTGTAAAAAATAACAAAAGATAGAGTCACCTTGGAAGCGATTTAATTATCCCTATATTTCGGATTTCACATCCATCAACAGGGGGGGGGGTTCGAGGGGAAAGAGCTGTGTTGGAAAAAGTTGTTGTTGTTTACCATGTACTACAACGACACCATACCAGGTACGTACGTTTCGTATGGCGACTAACTTAATCAACCTGTACTGATGAAACGGAACCACCTGGTATGAAGTCGTCGTAGTACTGATCTAAATATTTATATTCAAACTCGCCCTGCGGGCTTGAGTTGCTCTACATATTGGATTTCTTTTGCCTATTACTATTATATATATTATATATATATATATATATATATATATATATATATATATATATATATATATATACATATATATATATATATATATATAATAATTCAAAATATTAATAAATATAGGCATTCAACGTAATCAAAATATATTTTATTATATATATTTCGGAGGTACTGTGCTGTTTTTTCAGTACGTCCTCATCAGATAAAATATATAAATTGATGTATGACATACCTCAACTGTGCTGATGGTTCAATTCCAGTATTGCCAAGACTCGAATTGAACCATCAGCACAGTTGAGGTATGTCATACATCAATTTATATATTTTATCTGATGAGGACGTACTGAAAAAATAGCACAGTACCTCCGAAATATATATAATAAAATATATTTTGATTACGTTGAATGTCTATATTTATTAATATTTTGAATTAATATTAATAACTCCAGAAAACTTCTTTGTTGAGTGCTTCTAATCTATTGTAAAACTATATTCATTGATTAATCAATGAACCTTGTTTAACTTTTGGTTATATATATATATATATATATAGAAGTGTGCGTGTGTGTACATGTGTGTGTCATATATATATATATATATATATATGACACACACATGTACACACACGCACACTTCTCACAATGCTTCTGTTAATTTTCAGTAGCATTCTTGATACGGTAACCATGCCAAAATTAATTTACAGTAAGTTTAGTAACACCATCTAAAAACTTAATCTAATTAATTAATTAAAAGGGCTTCGTAAAAAGTAGACTTCGAATTTATCTATAATCCCCTGTCCGAAATATGTTGAATCAAACTGGTTGTGTCTGGAGAGCAGGACATCCATGTTAAGAAAATGACCTGAAACATTGCTCACAAGAAACAAGGTTTCATTTTCAAGATCCTTACCCTGACAATATTCTTTGATAGCCGAGCAGAAACACGAAGTAAACTAATCTTAGAATACTGTTCTGGTGATTCTTTTTTTTTTTTTTTTTGATCCACGTATAACAGAAAGATCAGATTTTGAGTAACCTTTCATGACTATTGGTGTCTCAAAGTGATAAACAGCCAGTGGCTTGAGCTTTAGATCTAAGATATTACAACTAATTAGGAGAATCATACGATCTTTAGCAGCCATGTACCTAAATGCAAATTTGTTTTGGCATTCGTTTCCAAACCAGGGTTATCTCATCTACGTTGGAAATTTTGCAGTAAAGCTGAACTACTAAAACTACTTCTTTGTTAGTATTTGTTATCTGTATGTCATTCAGATGACGCCTGATAGCCGTATGTTGTGCAAGCTGGAGCGATTCTTGAAACATTCCAACCAATCCGACATGTCACGAAGTTTTCATTTTCAGCAAAAGAACTTTGTTTTTTTCTTTAGCTCACTAAATGAACTTAATTTCTATGGCGAATATGGAGAGTTATGCTGATGTAAGTCCTCTATCCATGTTTTAAAGTATTTCTATGTTTCCATTATGTTGGTTACATTTGTTATTAATTTTGAAGCAGCTAAATATCTTACATTTTTAACACAAACGCTAATTTTATCTACATTACAGCGAATTATTCGTACAGTTGTAGGGTGTACACGGGGATTATTCTAATACCTAAAGACATTCTCTGTAAAACTTTTTAGTTTCTGAAGCAGCCTCTACTACTACTCAGTTTAAAACCATACAGTTAGAAAAACCGACTCGTTTTGAATCTGGCAGACTCAGTAGCTATTGGCCGTTGTACTCTTGTCTTTCTCTGCATTTATGTCTATTTATTTGTCCCAATTTATTATCTATAAGGCCAATTAAAACGCGATTCGTTATTGTGAACACCGAAAAAGAAATATTTGGCGCTTAGTACGTTAATGTTGAGATTTTATATGGATTATTAAAGGTCAAATATATTTTAGAAGTGTATTACTTTGTAGCTGTTAAATACAATTTCATTCTTTTCTTCCCTTATCTATGTCATATTTCTATCTATGTCTTACCTTAAAGAAGTTACATATCCATGAAATTATCGATAGACATTATTATATCTTAACTGACGATCGTGAAATAAAAAAAGTTGAATGATTAGTATCTTTATTAATCGTTGTTTATTATTCATATTTTGCTGAATTGAAAACCGTAACAGATTACAAAATAAATAAATAAACTGAAACAGAAATTCAGTGTGAGAGACATACACTGTAGATATTTCGATTTTACAGTATTTGGTTTTATTTTATTTTTCATCAATGTTATTATGAAACGACATTACCTGTTGACTTAATGTCGTCTGCTGTTTTCTATTGTCTGTCTGTGTTTGTCGTCTATCTGTCGTCTCTCTGTGTTTGTCGTCTGTCTCTCATCTGTCTATCGTCTATCTGTCGTCTGTCTCTCATCTGTCTATCGTCTGTCTATCGTCTGTCTATCGTCTGTCTCTCATCTGTCTATCGTCTGTCTCTCATCTGTCTATCGTCTGACGTCTATCTGTGGTCTGTCTCCCATCTGTCTATCGTCTGTCGTATGTCTGTCATCTATCTGTCGTCTCGCTATCTGTCTGTCGTCTCTCTCTGTCTGTCTGTCGTCTCTCTCTGTCTGTCTGTCGTCTCTCTCTGACTGTCTGTCGTCTTTCTCTCTCTCTCTGTCGTCTCTCTCTATCTATGTGTCGTCTCTCCCCCTCTCTCTCTCTCTCTGTCCTACTGCCCTATGTATGAAACTGGGTGGAACAGACATAAGAAACGATTATTAGCGTCTTCTTGATCAACAATAAATAGGGGTGTGATTAACAACGGCTGTTATGTTATTTACTACACAGATGATCGAAAAACAAAAACAGATGAGGGTTTTATTTTTTATATCCACTCACCCAGATCTCATATCCATACAGTGAACTCGTAGGTTATCTGGCACCAACTTAACATCACCCAGATCTCATGTCCATACAGTGAACTCGTAGGTTATCTGGCACCAACTTAACATCACCCAGATCTCATATCCATACAGTGAACTCGTAGGTTATCTGGCACCAACTTAACATCGATTTATTTCACAAATTTCTATTTCCAATTTTGCCGGAGAACATGGGGCCTGAAGCGTTGCTTATCTTTTCTCTTCGCGGCACACCAACATGACCAGTTTTATGCCTTATCTTTACAACTTTCCATTAATTCATGTCGACGCTAATCCCCATTGGCATAATCATTATAATGCTTCTCTCTCTCTCACTCTTTTTTTTTTCACCCTTTTCCCCTCTGCCTATCCACCCCGATCTTGCTCTTTAATTGTTTTTCTTTGTTCACTATATATAGTCAATTTGTTTATCTCTTATTCTCTCTCTCTAATTCTTCGTTCACATCTTTAGCCTCTCTCTTTCTCCCCCCCCCCTCTCTCTCTCTCTCTCTACCTTATAAGTACGTATACTCACACTGCCTTGAAATACATTTACAAGCTCACACACTTAAATGTCCAATCAACAACACCATTCATCTATCTACAAAGATTTCTGTTGTTCTTAACTTTTACCAAAGACTCTAAGCTCCTACTCATCTTAGCAGCTTGTCAAGATTATTGATTTGTAACTTATTTAATTTGGAAAGAAGTTTTCAAATCATTTATTAACGAAATATTGGTTTCTGAGTTAGACACAAGGCCAACAATTTGGTGAGAGGGAAAAGTCGATTAAATCGACCTAGTGTATTACTGGTACTTTATTTTATCGACCCCGTAAGGATGAAAAGCAAAGCTAACCTCGACAGGATTTGAACGATACTCTACCGATACGTCAACCCACCGCCCTCGTTATTAACGAAGTATATATATATACAGGTGCGTGTATGTACGCGCACATGAATACACACACATGGACATATGTATATATTGATACATGTGTATTTGTGTTTATACAGGCTTAACATACAAAAGACACACCTAAGGTCAATTTGAATTAAAATTTATACATTTTTATAGTTATATGTCAGTTAAGTTTAAATGATTTGTTTACATTTGTTTCGAAAACATGTTTGTGCAGCCAAACTGTGTTGAACGAATTTGAATACAAATAAACTTCAATTGGTATTCAAGCTGCGTCTCGACTATGAGTCCTTTCTCTCTATGATTTAATTGTCTATGATTTGTTATTGTTAATAGAGTTATACATTTTGGACCTTATATTTATGGATGAACCTTTTATTAACCCTTTAGCATTTACATTACTCTATATTTACTATTATATTTTTATGGTAAACACTTTACCTCACATAATTATCTCACAAAATATCGAATCTACGAGATTTTGATATTATTTATTTTGAGGACAATACCTTGATGTCGGCATGAGTGGTCGGTTACAGCCAGTTTAAACAGAAAGGGGTGAGAGAATTCTGGACGGATATGGCCGGTTTAAACGCTAAAGGGTTAAATATTCACAATTGTACTACGTCCCTATCGGTTTGATCCCTCGTAGTCAGCAGGATAATCGTCTGAAGAATTATAATATTTTTCCTTATGATTTCAGTGAAATGATTTGAAGAAATGTTATTTCCATACTGAAGTGTAGGGAGCTCTGAATAGAGGTAGTACTTTTGATGTCTGGTTGCTGCATTCCTTGGGAGTGGACAGGCTCACCAGTCCTCATCCAGCCCTAAAGCTTGCACTTCTGACTCCTAATGTCACTCCCTGGTAGACCGCTTCAGCGGGCGAGCTAAACGACATGACGGGTTGATGTCGACAAGACACCACTGGGCAGTTTTGAGAATCGATGGCCAAGACGGACCTGTTTCCTAGAGGAATATCAACAGTCACGTGTCCATGACCAGAGCAAACCACCTACTTAGGAAATTTTAGATGTGGTCAAGCCGTCTTTTTGTATATCACTCCGTCTGTTTGTATATTAAGGATTAAAAGTCCAGTGTAACCTTTTTTTTTTTAAAAAGATGGCAAGGTATGGTTCGAGGTTAATTCAGTTACTATTTCTAGCAGGTTTAGCGAACCACACAGAGGCTTTTTCGTTATTACTAATGTGTGTTTTATATGTTAACGTCAAAACTGTTACCTGTATGGGTGTTGTCGGTTAATTTGTTTATGTTGATAATATTTCATATTGCATTTCGGTGTATAGAATATGCCTATCTGTTTCTAAATTAGGTGGATGAGATAGTTGTTATCAACGAGCTGTTGTTTAATGCAAGAGAATTATGTTGCTAGAATGTTTGATGTGGAACATCATAGAGTGAAAGAACTTTAAAAAAGTGTTATAATGTCTAAATGTTTAATTCGAAATGCGTTTCGTTTATCTTACTTAAGTACACGCCTCAATTGCAGGGTGGAATATAAATAGAATATATGCGAGTTTATAACAGAATTCCACGTTTAAATCTTGGTATGCGAGTTTGTTGCTATAGTTGTTATAATTTGGTTCATGAATTACTTAGTTTCTAACATGTTTCACACAATTGCAGTAAGGAGTGAATTTATAGACAACAATAGATAATTTGGTTTTCTAGTTGGTTTCTATAATAGTTGGCAAATCTTGTTGTATAAGCCCAAGGTCAGCCCTTATAAAGCAGATATAGGTAATTTGCCGAATGACTCAGCGCGACCCAAAGTTCCAGATATATCATATCTTTGCCCAACTGAGGACCATATTAGAACAATCAGATATGCATTGGTTAATCGTATGGGATGCACTGTTGTTATTCTTGTTGTTTCTGCTGTTGTTTCTTTTCAGAGAGAAAAACATTAAAGAGGCAAACAGTGTGTTGCTGGATCTTACGTTGTTGTACTATCAGCTTCTAAAAACATGTTCAAATTCAGATACCAGATATTGAAAATTGATCTTATCAGCAGTTCTAAATTTTTCAAAATCAAATTGATGCCAGATCTTCACTAAATTCTTGTTGTGGTGTATCGTATGAACGGTAAATTGCCCGTTGTGTATAGTTTTGTTCAAAATTGTATGAATTTGTTTAGTTTCACACACACAAATCGCATCAAATTGTCTTTAAAACAGGATACATTAGGTACCTTAACCAAAGGCTTGAATGCCTTTAATCAGAGATCTACTCGAGTATGGCTGGCAATGGGCCGAACAAAATCAATATTAACAGCATTCGTGGTTTTGTGTTGAAAGAAATCAATATTGTTAACAGCTAGAAATCACATATGCATTCCTTTATAGATCACCGATGCATGTTTCTAAGGTGTATGTATGATGTCAACATGAATGGACCTGTTATTTTTATCTAAAGACATTTTTTCTAATTCCATCCCGCCCGTCCCCTCAATCTATCTTATTTCTCATTCTTTCTTCTGATGAATGACTACCGTCCGAAACGTTAAGACCCTCTTCCTGCTATTTCAAGCGTTAACCTAATATATACCTTCCATATACTGTACCGATTGTGTTGTTATTTCTGTTTACCTTTTACATATATATATATATATATATATATATATATATATATATATGCAAAAGTTCTATTTAAATTGTTGGGATACAACAAGTAAATATTTTTATAACTGATATAAAGCACTCGACAAGTATTTGGAGTAGATATACTATCCTGATGTCCTCCAAAAGTAATGGTCGCATTTTGAAAGGGTACGTCAATGCTTATTTGTAAAACTGATATATATTGTATTTTGTCTGATGAAGGCATACCATAATTTAACTTGGTATCCTTGAAATATGTATAATGAAATAAATATGGTTTTATAAATATAGTTTCCATTTATTAATATCCTATATATATATATATATATATATATATATATATATATATATATATATATATAGGAGTAAGTAAGACCCCGACGGCTGAGCTCAAGCCGTTTCGACGGCTAATTCTGTACAGAATTAGACGTCGAAACGGCTTGAGCTCAGCCGTCGGGGTCTTACTTACTCCTATTTCCCACTCTACTACCCTAAGTATTGAGTACTTTGGTGCGTTATGGTCCACCTGGTTCCTTACCACTTTTCCCTCGCTATATATATATATATATATATATATATATATTGTTATACTTTGGGAGGGTCATGTTGCCAATAAGAAACACACGCACCAGTTGCTTTCACTTCAATTTATTATAAATTAAATTTATAAATTTAGGAATTTATAAATTTTCCGGTTGGTTGGTTGGTTCCACAACCAGATGATTGTTCATATATTGTCAAAGTTCTTTCGTCACACATTCTGTGACCTCTTCAGTAACATGTAAATAAACAAATAAATAAACAAATAAATAAACAAATATAAACACACACAGACATCCGGATGTAACACATACGCAAACTAAGCACACAACACACACAAAAACAAGATGGCGTAGGACAAAACAAAGGAGAGGCACAAAAACAAAGAAAAGAATCCCCAGTCACTGAAGAGGTCACAGAATGTGTGACGAAAGAACTTTGACAATATATGAACAATCATCTGGTTGTGGAACCAACCAACCAACCGGAAAATTTATAAATTCCTAAATTTATAAATTTAATTTATAATAAATTGAAGTGAAAGCTACTAGTGCGTGTGTTTCTTATTGGCAACATGACCCTCCCAAAGTATAACAATATCGGTTTCAACACACGTTTTCAGATAAAGAATCGTGCTAAACAAATTCAGAAACGAAATATATATATATATATATTCAAAAGTTAAACAAGGTTCAAATAATGACTTTTACAATAGATTGGAAGCACTCAACAAAAATGGTTTTCCAGAGTTATTAATATTAATTCAAAATATTAACAAAATAGATATTCTTGTGATCAAGTATATATGTATAAAAAAATATACTTGATCACAAGAATATCTATTTTGTTAATATTTTGAATTAATATATATATATATATATATAATAATTAGAAATTGATTAACATATATATAAACATGAATAATCACGGGAGATAATTTTTACAAGTGTGTAACCACACATAGCTAGGTGGGTAACTATGTGTGGTTACACACTTGTAAAAATCATCTCCTGTGATTATTCATGTTTATATATATGTTAATCAATTTCTAGTTATTATAAAATGCTCGGACCGACTCGATAGAATCTTTGAGCTTATTTTCCGGGTGATATGGCGCATGCCGTTCTGGCATGACACCCATGATTTTGATTTAGATTAAATTCATTTAATTTATCTTAATTTTGTATATATATATATATATAATACAATAACAGAGAAAGCCTTAAGCTATACTCTGACTGGCTTCCGTCTCACTCAACAAACATTAGGATATACCTTAGTATAATCCCAATATTACGTTTGGGGTGCTAACTATATGTATTTTGCGGAAGGCCAGTTGTATTATTTTATATGAGACATAATTAAAATATATCTCCTTTTCCAAACAATTGTTTCATTATAAGTTTTCTACAAGTTGGGAGAATGTGTCCGATATATATATGAAAAACAAGGGGAAGAAGAAAACTGCATGGTTGCACATGGATTACATATTATAAAATTAGTCCCTCATCAGTGATTTTGCCAACCATCATTGGTATTTCATCGCATTAAAAATCAGATACCTCAGGTTGGTGCGAGCAATAACTAAAATAAGCTATTGGGACAAGTGAAACGCGTAAAGCGAGTAAGACAAGTAAACAACAGAAGGAAAAGCAAACCGAAGGTTGGAAAATATATATATAAGAACGAGAAGGACCCCAGTCTTTTCGCAAAGAGGTCGATTTTTTGCGTGAGCATCCGAAGGTAAAGTTTTCTCGGTGGAACTGGGATGTTCTTTGCGAAAAGACTGGGGTCCTACTCGTTCCTATTACCCACTCTACTACCCTAAGTATTGAGTACTTTGGTGCGTTATGGTCCATCTGATTCCTTACCACATTTCCTTCGTTATATATATATATATATATATATATATATATATATATATATATATATATATATATATATATATATATATATATATATATATATATATATATATATATATATGTATGTCCCAAGGCTCTGATACCATCAACACCATAAACACAGAGCTGGCATATCTAAGAACTGACTAACTGCCTGATGAGGTCATAGCCATTCAATGACTATCATCGAAATATATATAGCAGTAAATAAAGGATTATGAGTTCATGCAATTGACTTATGTTTCGTCACTATATATATATATATATATATATATATATATATAGAGAGAGAGAGAGAGAGAGAGAGAGAGAGAGAGAGAGAAATGACTTCTACAGGACTAGAGCTGTTTCAATAGAATGAAATCATCAAGAATTGTGATTTCATGGGAATGAAACAGTTCTAGTACTGTAGAAGTCATGTTATATATATACTAAAGATACTCTACCCTTTTTAACTGTGGTTATCTCCCGTCACAACTCTACATTATATATATGTATATATATGTGTGTGTGCGTTTACTGCTGTTAATATATTTATATATACACAACGCAAACACGCGCCATTTCTCGATAATCTGCTGTTTTTATTTGCGTGACCTCCTCTTTCCTCTATTTCTTCTTTGTTCTCTCCTACCCCTCCCTACCGCTCTCTCTCTCTCTCTCTCTCTCTCTCTCTCTCTCTGTGGCTCCATCTATTCCACTTTGTCCTTGCTTCTATCACTATCGTTCTCTTGTCTTCTTCCTCTCTAACCTTTAGTCCATCCTTCAGTCTTTTGTCTCTCAACCTTGGTAGGTAGCAGACCTCTTTTCTTCAGCTCCTCAACCTAATTCCCCAGTGTTAATATGCTGCACATATTGCATGCTAAGTCTCGTGTCTATTTATGTATTTATCTGTGTTTATGTTGAAAAACAGCCGTAAATTTCCTTGTCTTTTTTGTTTGTTTTGTTATCATTTCACAAGCATCTTACCAACAGAGCAGTTCTCCAATCTATTGCGCGGACTGGTATTACAAAAGCAATACCACTTTAATGCGCACATAATTGCATGCCGGCTAGGTGGCTGATGAGGTACAGATGCAACAGTCTTAAGTAACTGAGTTCATTTTCTGCTAATGTGTGTGTGTGTGTGTGTGTGTGTGTGTGTGTGTGTGTGTGTGTGTGTGTGGAGTATGTAGTCAAGTGAGTGTTTGTTTCTATAGACATGTGCATCGGAAAATGCGAATGAGTGCTACGTATGCATGTTTCTAAAGTGGAAGTCTATATAAATGTATTTCTAGGATATATGATCCACATTTTTGCAAGAAATTGTGCCAGATCTCCAGTATGGGGATAACATCCCTTCACCCCACAAGCCCTGAAAAGGTTCATGGGCGTTGCCTTTCCTCTCTCGACTAAGCTATTTAAAACACTGAATAAGTGTTTCCGTAAATGTGTATGTGCATCTTTGTATCAGTGTGTATGGGTTCAGTAAGTATGTAAGTGAATGTATGTTAAGTGACTGAGTTCGTGGGTGCGCTTGCTGATGTCTATGTGTGTGTGTGTACGCACGCATACATATGTATGTACAAATTTATGTACGTGTATGTGTGTGAGTGAGTGTGTGTGTGTACGCACGCATACATATGTATGTACAAATTTATGTACGTGTAATGTGTGAGTGAGTGTGTGTGTACGCAAGCACACATGTATGTACAAACTTATGTACGTATGCGTGTGTGTGTACGCACGCACACACACACACATATATATATATGTACAAATTTATGTATGTGTGTGTGTACATATATTTTTCTACTTTAGTGTGTGTGTGGTTTCAGAAATTCTATCGCTATAAAAATGCTCTTAAAAGCAGAAACGTGAAAAAGGTTCAAGACTGTCTTCAAATACCGCCACCAAAATACTTTCTGTATCTACGCACTAAACCTCTCTACCCCACCACCACCATCATCGCCACCTCCTAATCTTACTCTCCTCTTTCCTCCTTCTCTTTTCTCTGTATATCTAACTTTCTCTGGCGTTCTCTCTCGTTTTACCTTCTTTATCGTTTTTTCAATTCTTTTCAGTGTTTCTACCTTACATCTTATTAGCACCCTCTTAAACTACGTTCTTCTCCCGTCTCCTATTCTCTAATTTCCTTTCTCTCATTCCACTTCACCCTCTTTTTTTCCTATCTTTTCATTTTCTTGTTTCGTTCTCAGGTCCTCGTAGCTACCAAGTCTCTCTCTCTCTCTCTCTCTCTCTCTCTCTTCATCTGCCACCCACCCCACCATCACTCCATTTGTTCACTCTCTATAGTTATTTAAGTATTTCTTTTCCAATGTCATTCCCCTTCTTTCACTTTCTTTTTCTCTTACACTTATATAGCTTATATAACTCTCTTTCTCTCCCCCTCTCTCTCCCCCTCTCTCTCTCTCTACTTGTTCGGTTGTTTCACCCTCGCTTTCTCTTTTATTTGTCTCTCCAGTTAAGCATCTTTTTTCCCCGCCTGATAATTCTTTTTTTAGTTATTCATTATCCCATGTCTCTCTATAGAGTAAGTTCTCTCTATAGAGTAAGTTCTCTCTAACTATCTATCTATTTCTTTCTTTTTTTCACAAACCTCTCTTGTCATTGTGCTCTCTCTCTCTCTCTCTCTCTCTCTCTCTCTCTCTATCTATCTATCTATCTATCTCTCGCTCCCTATTACCGGGTTTTTAATCTCGCCTCCCTCTTCGCCTCAGTACAATCACTCATTCTCTTACTCTTTCAACACCTCTATTGTTATCGATGAGCACCTGTGACCCTCTCAAGTCAACAATGACGTCATAATGACGTCAACGGCACACGATCTTCTCTATGCATTATATTCTTCGCCTTTCTTTTTTAAATATTTTCTTCTTCCTAATCTTCTCTCGTCTATTCTTCTATCTCTTTCTCTCCTGTTTTGCCGCTTTCTCTTGTCTTTTACTTTTGTCTCACCCACCTACCCATTCAGTCTCAATTTCTCAAGGACCAACAACATCTAATTACGAACATTATGAATGTCTACAATAACAAATGTCATTACATATGGCACTACCACCAACACCACCAAAACAGCCAACAGAACACTCGTCACTTATACTAACAATGACATTACCACTACAACTATCTATAATGTCATTATTATATCCCACACCACCGAGCTTAACTTTGCCTTTCATCCTTACGAGGTCGATAAAATAAAGCACCAGTAATACACTGAGGTAATTGCTGGCCTTATGCCCAAGGTAGAAATAATTATTACATCCCACACCAACAACAAGAATATATTACATCACATTTAACACTTCTATAACCCGAATCAGCGGTCGATTGACCTGTTAGAAAGAAAACAAAAACAAAACAAAAAGCAGCCGAATTTCTCTCAAATTCCATTAATTAATGTAGTCTTAGGGAAAAGACGCGATGGTTACGGCTGGAATGTCTTTGATCTTGGTTGATCTAGCTTGACTAAATATCAACACTGCCATGAACAGCAGCCGACACAACGACGGACGAGCGCAGTCGTTTAGAAATAGCAGCCGAATTCTTTTAAATCACACCCTATCGTCATAATTAAAGACGCTTTGGGCAATGCAGTCCTACATATTTTTTTTAAGAGAGAAAAAAATCACGACAGGAACACCTTTGATCATTGAACAACCCAATCAGGGTTGACATGGAACTAAACAACAACATAACCCTCAATCAAAACCGCAGATACGTTTCGCTACTTGGTCACCATATCGGTTCTTTACTAAGTAAAGAAATATGTATTAAATCGTACATCATCTCACATTCAGATACAGATATACTCACAAGCATGCTGGCTTTTCTTTTATTCTATACACATACACTCTTTAGCGCGCAATATAAACGCATTAAAAAATGAACATAGGTATACAAAAGACGGAGTGGTTTCGACTAGAATGCCTTTTTATCATTGGCCTGCTCAGTTGACTAAACATGAGAGTTAAACAATTATAAGAGAAACTATATAAACAAAAACACAGGGACCACTATCAAACGAAGAAACCTTTACATAGTTGTTTGGCCGGATAGAAATAACAAATCACTTAAAAGAAGGACACCTTCTGGTGGTGACGACCCCATTCCAGACTGGATCGTCACGGCTAGAATGTTTTGATCATTGGTCTACTCAATCAAGGCTGCCCTAGGGTTAAATAACACAGGTGTACACACACCAAAACACAAGGTCTCTCTCTCTCGCCACAAACGTGTTGGGCAAACTTAGAGAAGACAGCGACATGACATTGTGGGTAGTAGTAGTAGTAGTAGTAGTAGTAGTAATTGGATGGGATGGAGACGTCGGATAAGAGCTTGTTTAACTTTAGATTAACCCTTCGCATATGATCAAAAGCATTCTAGATATGGCCATCACATCGTATTTTAAAAACAATTATACATAAAGGGTGCCATTGGGGTCGATAAAATAAAGTACCAGTAATACACTAGGTATTTGCTGGCCTTGTGCCAAAAAGTAGAAACAATTATTTAAAGTCCTTTTTTTTTTATTAAGATAGCAGGGTGTGATTTTGAGGATGAGGTGGGGTACGATTTATAACATGTCTAGCGACCATGTAGAAGCTGCTTGGAGAGCTCGTGATTATGAGGTTGACATGGGATGGTGAGGGTGTATATATTAGGGCTAAATGATGCTGCACTGTGATGGTGGTAGTAGGTATAACGAGTCTGGTGGTGAAAGATGTAAAAAGGGTTTATGTGACGTGTAGCGACGACGAGCGATGATGGCAGTAATACAGTGATATGTGTACAGTGAAGAATGTTATATAGTGGTTGTAATGTGGTGATGAATAATCGTAATAAGATCGTGGGTGTGGAAGAAGAGGTGGTGGTGGTGGTGGGGTTATTATGGTGGAGAGAACTGATCACATTCCCTACCCCCAGACAGACATCAGACATGTGTTGCTGTATATGTTCATTTTGAATCATACTGTTAACACACATATGTGTGTGTGTGTGTGTGTGTGTGTATATGCTTTGAAATTATTGTATACATATATATATGTATATACATACATATAAATTTATACACATGCACACGCACACACATCTATACACACGCACATATATATATATATATATATATATATACACACACACACACAGGGCCAGACTTTCACCTACTGAAGCCCTCAGCTATATGAAATTTGAGGCCCTTTTCTAAAACAAAATTCGGGTAAAAAACATTTTAATTATACATGATTATTATTTTTTTTATATTAATGCTTTCACCGCTCCTGATTATAAGTACAAACGTACTCATGTAAATACCTCAAATACATGTACGAACACATACATACTATAAACACACAGGCATATACAACAGCTAAACACACAGGTACAGATAGACATATACACACGGTAAACATACAAGCAGGTTTGGTGCTACCATCAAAGCCAACTAGGCAGCTACCTATGAAACACACTTCAGTGAAGTGTATTACTAAAACTTAGCAAATTTATACAATTTATATAATTAAATAAAACATGTAATTGTTTCTACTTTAGGCACAAGGCCAGCAATTACCCAGTACATTACTGGTACTTTATTTTATCGCCTCCGTAAGTATGAAAGGCAAAGTTAACCTCGGCGAGATAACATATAACTTCCTATGAGCAATAAATAAATCACTAAACACCTTTGCCCTGTAGTAGAGTTGTGAAAATATCCAAAGCGACAGTTAGGGTTAAGACCTGTTACTCGATTTGGCATGGGTGTGTGTGGACTGTATGGTGGAAAGTGTAGGCTTAGTAATTTTTTTCAGTGTGGCCAGAGCAAAAAGTGTCAAGAACAACGTACAACCCACACAGGAATGGAACCCATGATATTATGATCGGAAGTCAAGCACACACAAGCCTTTAACACTCACGTTATCATCCTTCAATGAAAAATAAAAATAAAAATTTATCAAAAAATCTCAAAATATAACTAATATAAAAAAAATGACAAAATAATCCCAACATATTTTACTTTTTAATTTTTTTTTTTTTTTTATTATTTACTTCATGAAGTTAAACATCTTGACAACAATTACAGAAGGGCCAGCTAATGACCTTCAGATATACATATGTACAGAAAAATGTACATGTAAACATTTATGTGTGAATTTACATGTAGAATAAACATATTTCAAAAATACAGACTGAGCAACAGATACAGGAAACTACATGTGACACTGTTTGAGTTCAGAAATCTTTCAAAAGCCAATTTTGTTTTCTTAAGTGATCTGGTAATAAATATTCTCTAAATTGAGACAATAATTTTCTTCTTTTGTAGACAGCAGCAATTTTATTTTGAAAATCTTGGAATTTTTTTTTTTTTTTAAATAACAACTACGCATGTATGTCTCTCAAATTGAAAATATATCAGAGCTGTGTTCTTTCCCCCCTTATGTACAGCTCAGAATGCTGGAGAATGACCTGACTAAACTGTCAGTGCTTCACACAGACTCTTACAAGAATCCTTAGCATTTTTTAGCCTAAAAAGATCTCCAACATGGAATTACTGAGTAGATGCCAACAAGAAAATATGTCAGCAATCCTTCCCAGAAGATGGAAGTAGACAGGGCATGTTCTCAGAAGAGAGAAAGATAGCATGCCCAGAACAGCCCTTCACTGGACACCAGTAGGCCAAAGATCAGCTGGTGCAGAACAGTTGCGTTAGAGATGAAGACCAGGCAACACACACAGGGTACCATCCTGAAGCTGACCCCGGACAGGCAGGTGTGAAGGACCTTCGTTTCTGCCCTATATACTAGTGGGCATAACAGACAGTAGCAGTAGTGAGTATGTCTCTATAGAGTTAACTTCAAAAGCCAACAACATCATTTTCTGAAACAATTGTGTAATTCTATAAATATGTAATGTTTCCCAATTTATAATTGCATTATTTCTTCTAGCTGAACTTTCAAGAGCTTATTGGTATTGACTTTAATTCTATTTGAATTAACTGCATAAAATGTAGTTTATAGCCAAGATAACTGGACATTTAGCTATTTTCTCTTATAATCATCGTCAGTTTAACATCTGTTTTAACATATTGGCTTGTAGATAATATTGCTTATTGTCCAATGTTATAATTTTACCTTTCCAAATTGGGAAATATCCCAAAATTAACAAAGTGTATTCATCATCATTCATCATTTCATTTTACGTCTGCTTATCCCTGCTTGCAAGGGTGGGACTATTCATATTTCATAATTGCTGATTCTCAGGAACATTGTAAAAACATCTTACAATTTTTCTTATGCATCTTTGTAATATCTAACAGATCATCTGGAGAGGCACTGTTGTGTAGAGTCAAAAGCTTGGTACGAAGACGTACATCTTCAAATATGAAAAGATCAACCTTGCAAGATGTGAAGACTCAAGATCAGTAACAACAATAAAAAAGGTTTTGTTTCCTACAATAAATATTTCTGTATGCTTCTAGAATCTGGTGGTGACTACAATAGTTGTTTCTACTTTTGGCACAAGGCCAGCAATTACCCAGTACATTACTGGTACTTTATTTTATCGACCCCCGTAAGGATGACTACAATAGTGAAAGTTAAGGTGAACTCAGCCTGAGCAAGCCCATGATAAAGCTTCTATGTGGTCACTCGACCTGCTAGAAATAGCAGCCAAATCTCCCCCAACTTCCCCCTATAGTCTCTAAAATGTTTGACTATACTGGAAAACTCAGTCCTGGATATAATAGGTTAGAAAAGAGAATGAGATGGCCATGGCTAGAACACTGGTCAGACAATAAATATTTTCCAGAGAATGCCATGACAGTTGCAGAAAGCAATCAAACTTCATGACATGAAGACTTGATCAAATCAGCTACAGTTGGGTACGTTGTTTTAGTGACACCAGAATATATTAAAAAGAGATTATTTCCTAATTTTACAATTATCTTTGGTCCCCAGAGAAACAATGTACTACATGAAAACCTCTCAAATATCTTTTATTTATTCTAATTTCAGTTCACAATAGTTTCAGGTTGGCTAATGCCTTGCAAGTGAAATTTATTAGACAGAAATTGTGTGGAAGCCCACCGCATGTATGTGTGTGTATGTATGTATACCAACATCATTGCTCACACAGCAATATAAATTGTTATAGTAAAGTACATTCAAGGTAGGTAACTCTGTAAAGGAAATGTAACTCTGGTAAACGTAACCATTCAATAAAATGAATACCAGACAAAGTACTAGGGTTGATATAATTGTCTAAGACATTTGAAGAGAGTGACTCCCACATGTCTGCAATCTAATGGCTGAAACAAATAGATCAGTAAAATTTAATATGAAGTTATTTTCTGTTAGCAAACACAGTATCGATTGAAGTTTGTCTTAAACCTGTAAATCTAAAGTTGGTTAACTGCAGTAAAAGAGTAGGAGAAATTGAACACACTGCTTCATACTTTAGAATAAAGAATTTAACAAGTAAAAGGAAAAGAATTAAAGTTGTCAAATTTATACTTGTATCTAAATTGTTGGCACAAGTTGTTCCTTCTTTTACAGATGAATATGTTGTTGTTATTTTACTGAGTGTGCTGTGCCAAGTAGCATGATGTGTCTTGTCCAAGGATGCATCTTAATGCCTGTAATAGGGTTTGAATGTCTGATCTTCCAGTCAGAAGCCTTTAATTTTCGTCACACAGAAACCCATACTGGCAGAGAGACATATGTAATGTAAATCATGGCTGACCTAGGGCCACACAACAATAAAAATATAAACGTAGATATGTAGACGCAGACAGACAAGCATAGGCATCCACTCACACATAAATGGATGCATACATACACATATAAACGGACGGGGGCACACACAATACAATTATCTGAAACACGAGGTATCACGCTGAAGCTTCACCAAGGAGCCGTCGCTGTGCTAGTTCATTGTCAGGGTTCATCTCAATCAATTCGTTGCTAGATACAGCCAAGTCTTGCACTGAAATACGTCCTCTCTGATGGATGTACTTTGCCACAGCCTGCAGCTCATCTTTTGTTATGTAAATGAACTTTCCCCGGTCATCCATGACTCCAGTCAATGTGCCATCAGCAAGTAGACACTGCACCCGATCAATTGCTTCCTGGGAATGAAACCACAATGGATGAAATAGAAATAGTGAATAGATATGGAAGAAGGGTAATTTTGGAGAGGTCAGATAAAAATGGAGATGGGATCAAATGAAGTATGTACGGGATCTTGGGATCAAAGTGAGGTTTCATAAAATGAGTCTGACATTGGTGAGATGAAGTGAAGTGGGATGAACTTAGATTGGAGTGAGGCAGAGAGAAATGAAGAAACAATGTTTATTAATCTACTGTTAAGTCTTAACAAACATAATGATGGCAGTGCTAATGGTAATGTGCGGATAATTATAATGACAATATCATTGGTAGAGTGTGGATGCAACATGACAGAATGTTTAAGAAGTTTGCTACAGAATCACTAAGTTCTAGGTTAGATTCCACTGAATAGCATCTTGGGCAAGTGTCATTTACCATAACCTCAGCTCTACCCATGCCTTTTCAGTGAAACTGGGTAAACAGAAACTGTTATGGAGATTATCAGCTGGTATACTCATCATTGAAAGCAATGGTGGACCCTGTCATGGGTAATATAGGTAAAGATGTTAGGAGAGTGGTATTGATTTTGTGGATGGAATGATCATAGTTGTGGTGATGTGATGATGCAATATCGAAGATGTTGACGAGAGGGAAAAGGGAGACATTCTTAAAACAATAAAAAAAACAGGAATATATTCAGAATTAGAAATAAATGTAATCCCTACCTGTGTTTTGATTGAGAAATGGTGAGCCAAATCTTCCAGCATTATGACTTTTATCTCCTGAAATACATAAAAAAAAAAAATATTGATAAAATATTGGTTGGTTGTGATAGAGGGGGGAGATGAAGCTGAGATTTAAGGATTACTTTGTCATAGAGAAGGTGCATGGCTTAGTGGTTAGAGCATCGAATTGACAATCATGAGTTTGTGAATTTGATTCCTGGGCTGAGTGATGTGTTGTATTCTTGAGCAAGACACTTTATTTTCATGTTGCTCCAGTTCATTCAGCCGTAGAAATGAGTTGTGACATCACCAGTGCCATATTGGCCTTAGCCTTTCCCTTGGACAACATCGGTGGTGGGGAGAGAGGAGACTGGTATGCATGGGTGACTGCTGGTCTTCCACAAAGCAAACTTTTTGAAGGAACTGTTTTTTTGCCTCAAACCCTAACAACAATTTCAGGGTCAGTAGAGGAGACAATGAGCAGAGTTTCTTTTCCAAGAATATGACAAGCAAATCCAAAGGACAACACTTGGGTAAGATAGCAGTGATAATAAAGATTTCTTTTCACATTCAACCTCGGCCAAGGAATTTGTTTTTCGTTTTGGAGGTGTCGAGTCAATCTAGTAACCCCAATATTTAACGATTTATTTCATTGACCCAGAAGGAATGACAAGTAAATTTGACCTGATGAGATTTTGATGTTTATAAGTGTTTATATGAATGTATCCTTGTAAAGATAACATAACAGTAACTGATAATAGTGAGTAGCGATGTGGTACTGGACCCAAGAATGTCAGAAGTCTCCACCCCTACAAGTTCAACAACAAACCTATCAGAAATTAGCTGATACTTCAATAGTTTGAGATCTTACCTTGATATAATTGATAAATTCTTCCAGCAATGACTGTGACTGTAAGGAAAGAAAAGAAGAAGTATTTGTTAATCAATTTTCAATATTTTACACATCACATATTGATTTACAGGTTAGATCATAATCCTCCTTCTCTCTCCATCTGTTCTTCTGCCCACCATCTAATAATTTATTCCAACATTTAATTCTGACCAACTGAATCTCATAATTAAAATGGCTAATAAAATAAATGTTTGATGAGGGGACCAACCAGGGAGGGGTTCCTTCAACAAGAGAGAGAAGGCCCTGGATTGGATTGGATAGCAATGGTAACAATAGTTGTTTTCCTACTGATAAACAGTATTGTAATAGTTGAGTGATCTGACCCCAGAAAATACAGGAATATTGAATTAGAAATCATAAATGTGAGATAGTAAACTAGACATACAGATAGCTGCTACCACCTATACGTTATCAACTCTAAGAATAACAGATGTCTACCAGAAATATTTAAAACTACACACATACAAACAAGAGAACCTAAGGAGCTTACATCCAAATCTCCTGATTGTTCTTGTTCTCCTTCTTCATCTATCGTAAACTCAGCTTTCAGTTTCAAATACTCTTCATATTCTCTTTTCTCCTCTTCTTCCTTCGCCTTGCGCAGAGCAGCTTCCTGGAAAATATGAATAACAATGATGATTTCTGAACTTGGCATGAAAAAATAAATGTTAAAAGATAAACTTTCAAATGAGAGCTGATGAGATTAAATGGCTAGGATATTAGAGACTATTGACTCAAAATCTGTAATTTCAGAGCTTGTCATATCATTGTCAATATAGAAACTTACCCTTTCAGCTTCTTCTTGTTGATGTTTCTTCTCTTCTTCTTTCTTTTTTTCCTCCTGAACAGCTAACCTCTCTTTTTTCTCCTCACGTTCTATTTCCATTTGCTGTAAAATATTAAAAGTTCTCGATAAGATATAAATCAATGTACCATAGACAGTAGAGCAATCATCAGTGGTAGATGTCTGGCCCAAACATATTTCAGCTGGATTAGAAAGTTTAAGGTCATTTTTAAAATCAATAAACTTACATTGTGGCAAATATCTTTACATACATACAATGCCCTCACACAGACATTACAGACAAGCCTTCACATATGTGTGCACATTCATGCAGTAACACACACATGAGGGGACCTCAAAAACATTATTAGCCCTAATAAAAAGGTAAAGAAAGAACTGCACAGAACTTAAAAGTTCCTTTGCATTCTTTCTTGCCTGTTGGTGTGCTGCCATTGAGAGTGAGAAGCTGAAAATATTTGGGCACTTGCTTAAGGACTTCCAAAGCCTATCACCATTCTTGTCGGGTCCTAAAGGACCAGTTTTTCCAGTGACAGAAGGCAGGATTTAAACTCAGAGTCCACAGAGCTAGAATAGATCTTCAAATGCTTTAACAATTCCAACAATCCACTCTGAACAGATTCTATATTAATCAACCTCCAATAAAATGAAAGGCAAAGTTGACCTCAGAGTACAAACAGCTGAACAAATACCACCAAGAATTCTATCCAACACACTAGTGTCTCAGTAAGTAGCCCCTCTCACTCAATAATTTCCAAAATACAGATATCAATAAGCCTCTGAAATCTTCTATTTAAATATACAATATTTACTTTTTCTTTAAATCAAAATTTTACCTCTCTCATTGCTTTTTTCTCTGCTTTTTCCTGTAGTTTACGCATCTTCTTGGCACCAATTTTGCCTTCTGGCATGACAATGTTGTCGAAAATATTTTCTTCATTATCTGAGGCATTTTCTCGTTCATCTCTACCCACATTAACAGGAACATCTTCATCTGCAAGAGAAATCAACTAAACTCAGCTAGATTCTAGGCAAACACTATTAGTAGAATGTATTCTATGAACCTTGGTTACTTCTGACCACTAAATTGTAAGAACTTAAACTGAACATAAACTACATCTTAAAGTCAGCCCTGATGAGGCAAACATATGTTAAAAGACGTTCCAGTTGTGCTATCCCATCTTTTCATAAATCCAGAACAACATTGTTTAACAGGTCCTTCCATTTTTTGAAGTAGCAAAAAAAAAGGTACAACTCCAATAAAAACTATAGTTTAAATGTTAACATGAAGAAATTGATGTAACCCTGAAAGTCTGCAGAAATATAAAGAAACCATTACCTGAATCTCTTTCCAGTTGCATTCGCCGCCGAGCTATCTTGCGTCTAGCTCCAACTGGGATATTCTCACGAACAGGAGGAACATTTTGTAACCGGTTGACAGGTTCAGCTTTAATGACAATGAGAGAATACATTAAACACCGATATTTATTGTGAATGTTGATTAATATGTCTCTGGATGTTAACTAACAAAGGCAGTGTTGTTAGGAAGATTAACACATGATCATCATTTTACGTCCACTTTTCGATGCCTACATGGGTTGGATGGGTCTTTTCCAGCACACACACACATTGTCATCCCTATGTGGACATTAACACAAAACCCAAGCTAACATATCACTCTTATCTACCACATTATCACTGCCAATGATCGATGGTATTATACGCCACATTATGTTTCCAATAATCCCCAAGTGAGGATCCTCCTTTTTCCGCCTTCCTTGTTTGACTTTGTTTCTGACTCCACTGGCGAAGAATAACGCAGTTGACCAAAGAATCGTTAATTGCTCTTGCCTAAACTACACCTTCCATGTGAATGCACAACCAAGGAAACTACGGAACCAGCGGTGTTTCATTGTCACAAGTGCGTGTACTACCCAACAGTCTGTTTGTTTGTGATTCCAAGAAGTCTGATTTATGCTGGACTTGGATTATAGTGAAGGAAAACCACATTAGACGACCAGCTTCACTCTCTTGATTCCCTGGGCCAGTGACAAAGCAAGTCAAGACGACTGTGAGTATACTAGGAGCAGTGTAATGACCAGAGCGATCTACGTGTTTATATATGAGAACATTCTGATGGATTTGACTGTAATAAATAATAATAAACGTAGAGAGGATAGTAAACAAAGACTTGAAGAGTTAAACTGCAGATTTTACGCCACTAAAATATATCTTAGCCTATACAGCAATATATATCGAACCTAAACACGGTGGAATATTAGAACTAAAGTTACGTATTAAAAACAAACCCACTAACAGTGAAAACAGTTATGCTAAAAGAGAGATTAAGATAAACTTGTTATCAACAATAAAACGATATAAGGAACAACATATGTTTCCTGATAACGGAACATCCTACCTCTAATTGGTTTCAGTGGCTCTTTAGTGCTGAACCATCGGTTAATGAGAGTAAGTATCAATATAGTTAACAATAATAATCCAATTAATACGATGTAAACAGTCTCTCTTGGCCAAATTGACTGTTTGCTGCTGTCGGTAAAAGTCTCGTCCTCCATCTTTCTTACGTGTGTACAAAGTTAAGTAGATTGAAAATTAGAATAGGCTCAGCGGAAAGAATAATTTATATTTTTTGAGAAAAAAAAAATCAAAATAAATGTAGTGCTAAAAATATCTAACTATATATTATACGTCATATAATGATATTTTTTATTCTATCAATATTTTAAGATTTGACTAAAATATGCATGAAATGTAAAGAAAAATATAATGTCTGTACAGAAATAGTAATAATGATTTGGCAATTTATTCGTTTCATTAGTCCTCAAGTGGGATAACTCGTGTGTCCAACGAGCGAATCTTCTATACCATCGTTCGATCTGCTAGAAATGACAGCCAAATTTCCTTTAAATCGCACACTTTTCACCTTAAATAGATAATGTTATTCTATTAAACCCGAAATTATAATAGGACTACTCGATCAAGATTGACCTGAGATAAAATAACAACTCATATCTCAAACTGTATTCCACATTGTATAGCATTTCTGTTTTTTCAAGCGAGCTTTACAGAGATGCTGTAGAACTACAAAAGCGTGGAATATTGTTGAATTGAATATATAGCCCTAAACGAAAATTCAGTAGCAATGCTAGAAATAAACTATATGGCTTGTAGTGCCATATATGTAATAAGATAACCAGACACTGATTTAGAACACAAGTTGGTTAGGTTACTACCAACGTATTTAATGAGCCAAGAAATGTTAATAAGAACGACATCCTTGGTGAAAGAAAACAATTTGTTTAATGATCAATTTTCAAACAGGGGACGCAACTCTAAAATTGAAATTAATAAACATGAAGAATGTGAGAAATGCAATGAGAGTCATTCTGATCTTGGCAATGCCATGACAACTCTCCGATTTTTAATCATATGAGGTATGTTAGCACCGACTTATTATTTGGTTTCCAAGCAGAGCGTATTTCTGGGTGTTATATAATAATGAAATATTGTGTACAGTGCTCGGGTGCACTACAACTCATCAAAAAGTGTATGTATAGTACATAGGGTAATGTACAAACATCAGGAAAATGAACAGTGCATGAGTCATGATATACACATAATAATGAAATTATTGTGTAAAGTGCTCAGGTGCACTACAACTCGTCAAAGGTGTATGTATAGTACATAGAATAATACACAAATGTCAGGGAAGTACATGTGTGTATGTGTTAGCTGTTCTGTTGGCGGATATCGGGAAGCATGGAGGCCTTAAAGAATGCAGTGTCTCGACAGCTAACAACTGATGCAGGTAGTTTGTTCCATGCTTCAGCAACTCTGAGCGTGAAAAAATGTTTCCGAAAGTCATGGGAACTGTGCTGTTTTCTTACTTTGTGGGCATGTCCACGTGTGTTAGACACATGGAAATGTTTTCCCCAGTTCTTAGAATACTTGAAGAACACAAATGTAGGCTCACTGATTATGAAGTAAGCAGGAGTAAAAACTACTTTAACGGTTTTCTACATTTTCAACTGAAGTTAAGTTGTGTGATATAGTCGAAATCTCGACCCTACAATTCCATGGAATTCACTACTTGCTCGTGGTTTCCCTACAAATATAACTTACTGAAGTTTATACTGAACATCAACTTCATCTGTCTGCAAAGACCTTCTCTTCTTTTCTGGCTAATTAATGGTTCAACAATTTTGGAGGAGGGGAAAGTCGATTAAATCGATCTCAGGGCATTACTGGTGTTTTATTTTATCAACCCTGTAAAAATGAAAGGCATTGCTAACCTCGGCGGAATTTGAACTCAGAACGTAAAGGGATGTAACTATATGCCGCAAAGCGTGTTGTCTAACGCCAATCCACTGCTGACTAATTAATAAAAAGAACAATCCCTATGTTCACATTTAACAGCTCTTTTCTAAGACACACTCTTCTTTCTCCAACTCTTTCCAACCACTCACTATTCAACTATATTTTCTCTCTACCTTTCGTTCACTTACCTGTTATATTTCAATCCCTCTTAATCCTAATCAATACACATATACATCCTATATTATCACCACTACTGCCACTGTACAAAATACTTTATCCAATAAATGTTATCTTTACCTCATCCTTCCATCTAAAAAGAACAAAAATGTACTCATTCAATAATGTAGTTCTTGATACACTGTCTAAAACAAAAGATTGGATGGCTATATATGGAATTACTTTGATCTTATGTCAGCTTGTTCAGGGCTGTGCTGGGACTAAACAACGACAAAAACACTGGCGAATCTTTAGAATACGATTGAGTGCAATCTATTTTCTAATATTTTCTTTAAATATTTCGGGGTTTCGTGAAATAAAATGTTTTTAAAAATTTGCGGGATTTTTTTTTTTTTTTTTTTTTTTAATGAATTCTCTTGAAAACATTTTTTTTTTTTTTTTGCTTCATTAAATATCTTATTGAAATTAGAGTGGTCGGAATAGCTCGTACAATATAGATAGGGGAGCCCCCCCCCCCCCACACACACACACTCTCTCTCTCTCTTAATTGCTTAAGAGTTCTGCGACAAAATAAGTTTGGGAACCACAACTACTGCGGCAAGATATTCAAGGTGAATGGAAATATAAAGAAGATATGTCCGAAAAATAACTATAACTTTACAAATTAATAAGACTAATGGCGTTTAAGAAGTGAAACATGTCAACAAGAGTGACATCACAAAATAACTACTGATTACATAACACTACACATTTTCTACGTTGTCTCTCGACCTTCTAAAGACAATAGATAAAACTCACTCAAATCACGCCCTGCTTTATTTTAATAATTGTTTCTACTTTTGGCACAAGGCCAGCAATTATCCAGTGCATTACTGGTACTTTATTTTTAATAATGTGACACAGTTATAGATAACCTGTTTCAATAAAAACGGGATGGTCATAGCTGGAACGTCTTAAATCTTATGTCTGCTAGCTATTTCCTGATCTGTCCTAAATATTTTACGAAACTACTATTTCATTTCCAAAAGCTATAATTCTTTTCTGAATTGAAACCCGTTAATCTCAAATCGATCAAACTAAAAATAATTTAAACGAACATAAAACGAACTTCCGGAATGTTAAGTATTACAAGAGCAGATTCATATAATCCCCCGTTAAACTGCTGCTATTCATAGTACCGGTTTAGCCGACGACAATACACACCATTTTGCTTGTAATCTAACGAAGCGAAAAAGAAGTGACAGTCCTAGACTACAACAGATGTCATAATTACTTTGTATTTACATCACAAACTGACAACTATCACAGCATTTAATATATACACTAAATAGAAATACGAAAATATTTCCAGTGTAACAACATCGTCCGACTCTCTGTCTCTGTTGTTGTTGCTGCTGCACTAATTAACGTCATGGAGACGACTTAATTACACGTCTGTGTGTTCCAATTATTTCTTGTATTCTTATATCGTTTTCTTCCACTGATCTTCTGAGAAACAGACATACACACATGGCTCGGTAGGTTTGACTTTTACTTCACAAATCAAATCAAATTTGTATTGCGTAGACTACATAACTGTACATTCATGCAAACACACTCACGCGCCTTACATAAATATACACACACGCACACATTATATACATGATGATTGCCTTCGAATGAAACAGTTCTAGTCCTGTATAAGCCATTTCTATATTAAATCTGTTGTATATACTATACTAATGTATTGGGTACGTTAATTACTGTGGTTAGCCCCGATTGAAGAACTCATACACCTCTCTCTCTCTCTCTCTCTCTATATATATATATATATATATTATAATATATATATATATATATATATATATTATAATATATATATATATATATATATATATATATATTATAATATATATATATATATTATAATATATATATATATATTATAATATATATATATATATATTATAATATATATATATATATATATATATATATGATTTACACAGTCACATAGCTTTAAATATTTGTCATTTAAAGAAAATAGTTTCATCATCTTGATCTTACGATAATGTGTGTGTGTGCGTGCTGTAAATTCTGTCTACCAACTTTAAAGTACATTTACGGAACGTATGTTTAAAATAACACATGCAACCTAACACGTATACGTGTTCCTTTTGGAAGCCAGCCTATTAAGCACTAACTTTAGAATGGAGATTTATGCCCTTGTGGAAAATAAAGAAATAATGATTAGAATGGAGATACATACATCTATATATTTAGATGTAAATATTTATGTATATATATATTTACTTCTAATACCTACATATGTTTATCCACTAACGTTTGTGTCTATCAGCTGGCATCTAAAATCAATGTGTATACGTGGTATGTTCCATGTGTCTGTGTGTATATATCTATACATACACGTGCGCGCGCACACATACATCTGTATGTGTATATGTATATTGATATATATATATTGATAGTTATGTAATAAACAACATAAGGCAATTATTTCATTTACCAGTGGTTTCTTGAAAGCAAACAAATTTTGCTTTCAATCATCAGAATGAAAAAATCCTGGTGTATTTATTGACATTGGATTTTAAAAACAAAAATATAATCTATATGAAAGTGAAGCATACATAAAAGAGTTCCAAGTATTTTATTATACGCATTTACATATAGATAAGTTTATCCCGGGTTGAGTCGGGGATAACCACAGTAAGTAAGGTACTCAATACATAGCAGAGTATAAATATTTAATATACAAATGGCTTCTACAGGACTAGAACTGTTTCATTCTTCTATGTATACCTTTGATGAGTTGTAGTGCACCTGAGCACTGTACACAATAATTTCATTATTATTATTATTACTTACTGTGCTTACTCCCGATTGAACCCGGGATAAACTTTAGCATTTTAAAGGGTCCGTCGAGCTGCCGATTATAGAGTCGGGTAAGATCGATACAGATCGAACCTTGGGCTGATCAGTGGCGAAACGTCTTTGTTATCCTTTCAATATATTACACTCTGTATAGCTCTACACCTCAACACAGAAGTGAACCTAAACATCGAGTATATATATATATATATATATATATATATATATATATATATATATATATGTTATACTTTGGGAGGGTCATGTTGCCAATAATGATAAAGATTCTTGCCAAACAAATTCAGAAACGATATATATATATATATATATATATGTATATATATACAATGTTTCTAAACATAGATAATGATATATATATATATATATATATATATATATATATATAAAACGATCGTAAAATGATGAAATTTTTAATATAAGGAACTGTTTCTTTGTTTTTATTCATTGTTTTTATTAATTTATCTTGACTCTGTTTTCCTGTGTTTTTCATCTAAAAAAATTTTGAATACATCTCTTTTCATATTTGGATTACATTGAGTTCTTCATACGGATTGGACACTACCGTATATTTTGGTAGATTTATCTATCTATATATATATGATTTTACATTCATTTAAATTATTGATGTATTGTTTTATTGATATTTTTTATCTGTTTGTCCCGAATCTTCTATTATCGATTTTTTTTATCGTATGGTTGATTGTAGACTTGTTCTATGTGTGACGGTATTTTAACGATAGTTATAGCTCTGATTCATCTGAATTATTGAGCCCTCTGCCGCTCATTTCGAATATTGTTTATCGTGAACTCGTGCGCCGATTTTTCCATACTCGATCTTTCTAATATATATATATATATATATATATATATATATATATATATATATATATATATATATATATATAATCTATTTTTAGAAACATTGTGCGGATGTGTATTTATTTAAAATTTAGAAGCTTCATCCT
>OZ024747.1:7366795-7401795 GCA_964016885.1 Eledone cirrhosa
TCAAACATTTTGAATGCCACAGACTGAAGAATGAATTTACCAATATATTGTACTTCATTAGTTGACCCTCACTTCCACCACAGCATCTTGGATTTGAGAAGGAGTGAAAGAGTCATTGACAGGGACGTTATATATATCATCATCACCGTTTTACGTCCGTTCTTCCACGCTAGCATGGGTTAGACGGGCTGTCCTGTTGTGGGCAGTGTCCGGTCAGCTGACCTTGTCTTGCTCATATGGGAATTGATTCTGGCTTGATTTCTACAGCTGGATGCCCTTCCTAACACCAACCTCATTTACAGTGAGTGCTGGGAGCTTTTTTTCCGTGGCGCCTACACGTCCACTTTATAGTGTGGGCTGGGTGCTTTTTTGCCGTGGCACCTCCCCGACCACTTTGCAGTGGGAGGGTGTGGGGCATATTGTCTATATGCTTCAGCTTCGGCTTGTACCCGTGGGGGGGCCGGGTCTTCTGTATTACTGCATGACGCCAGAGGTCACGGTCGTGCGTCATCGCCTTTGAGAGGTGTAATTGGGTAAAGTCGGCTTTTATCACCTCATTCCAGGTCTTCTTGGGTCTCCCCACTCCGCGGTTTCCATCGACTTCTAGTGCTCTGCACCTTTTTATGCAGCTGTCATCCTTCATACGCATCACATGTCCATACCAGCGCAACCGCCTCTCCTGCACACAGCATTTGATTCCTCTTATGCTCAGTCTCTCTCTCAATTCATTTATGCTTTGCCGTTCGTGTATATTACTATTACACATCCATCGGAGCATGCAGGCTTCATTTCTTTCTAATCTACGCAAGTCTTCCACAGACAGCGCTTAGGTCTCGTTATTATGTAACATTGCTGGTCGTATACACGCATCATACAGTCTGCCTTTCATTTTGAGGGAAAAGCCTTTTGCAGCTAACAGTGACAGTAGCTCCCTGAACTTCTTCCATCCCGTACTTACCCTAGTTATTGTACTTTCCGAACACCCACCTCCGCTGCTAATTCGGTCACCTAGGTAGCAGAAGCTGTCTACTGTTTCTACAGAGCCCTCCCAGAGTTTGGTGGTACTTGTTTCCTGTGGCTGTTTGCTGCTTGCTTTCCCTATATATATATAAGAACATCCCAGTGAGGATATATATATCATCAGCAGTAACATCATCTAACATCCATTTTCCCTGCTAGCAAAGGTTGGACAGGCTATCATAAACCAAGTCAGTACTTAATTGGAGCTATTGATCTCTTAGATAGGCCAGGAACCATGTCTTATGTATATTCTCCTACTCTACAAGTGAAGACAATCAAGAATTTTGAGAGATAACTTTCTTTTTTAAAGTTGCAACTAGAATGCCTCTGATCATTGTTAACCTTGCAAATTAAATGCAGTGTCATATAGATTATTTTTTTTATTTCAATACAGACTAACATATGGTGCATCTTCCAGTTCAATTTTTTTCTCCTATAAAAATGTTAATAGTTTTTTATGCGTCATTGGGGTTAGTCAGTCATTTATAGTGAAATAGATCTACAATGAAAAGTGGTTGTGTGAGTGTCACGACAAAAAGCACCCAGCTAACACTGTAAAGTGGTTGTGTAGGAAACAGCAAAAAGCACCCTGCACATACTGTAAATAGAAACCAAACCAGAAACGGTATGTATGAGCAAGAGCTGGTTACCTGAACCGATCTACCTCAAACAGGACAACCCATCTAGCATGGAAATAGATGTTAAAGGGCGATGATGATGAAAATATATATATATATATATATATATATATATATGGGATGGATTTAACATATTTACAGAAGGAGTCTCTCTCTCTGGTAGTCTAGACCCAGCAAAGAAGACTTCATTTATATTGCACTAATAACATTATTTAGACAGACCCTGTTCCAAACAGCACTGTGTTTGGCCATTCAATTTCATTGGTACAATCTGCAGAGGATTGAGATATGCTGCCTTCTTTAGATTTTATCAAGGAAAGTTTTGGTTCATGTGTCACAGTGAATGACATAAATGTGAATGTCATTTACAAAACAGTGTGGTCAATGATTGATGGCAAGATGGTATCTCTTCTTCAAGGTGATAGTGATGCATTTATGCCATGCCACTTGAGCTGATGTAAACGATACTTCATTAATATATGATGGATTCCAGATAACAAAGGGTTATAATTTCTGTAAAGAAGGATGGGGAAAAATTTGTTGCTGGTGAGATATCATATTCTAGCAGTGAAAGACAAAATAATGAAATGTCTCTAAATATCTATATTAAACAGTTCAGCCCATTTGAGTATCATTGTATTGGGTACGATCAAACAAAAGTGTGTTATTTTAATTGAGAACTGATCTGTTGCGAGCTGCAACAAAGAATATTCAAGTCAGCATAAAACTTCAGTTTTTAAGTCCTTTTAACTGGATTTTTGCTCGAAAGTCCACCAGAGCTAAAAGATTCTTCTTCAAAAGAAAATTTGCTATAAACAATGGTAGACAAATGAGAGATACAATTGATGACATGAAGAGAGTGTAAATATAGTGAGATCTGAAAAATTGACAGGTTGTATAAGTCACAAATGACTTAGTTGAAATAATAGATCTCAAAATATTGATTAAGCAAACATAATTCTATGTAATAGAAAGGAAAACTAAGCTGCAGTAATTTAAAAGATCCTTTATGAGCTGTTGGAGGGGGAACTTCTATACGATTGCTTCAACTGCTAGATGTAGCAGCTAAATATCCCTCAAATTACATCCAGACATCTTAACCCTTTAGTAACCAACCAGGCCAAAACTGGCTCTGGTTCTATGAAATAAAACTACCCATTTTAAAGGTTTCAAATTTAAATTAAAATCTTCCAACATAATTTTATATAAGAACCTTACATTAAGTTATTATCTTAGTAATGAAATAATTAATAATGTGAGTAAAGCCCTCAAAATTTTTCATTAATTAATTAAAATAGAGTGTATTTTATTAGAAATGCAGTCATGAAAGGGTTAAACGAGAAGTTGATGACAGGCAAGGTACAAGAGAAAGATTGAACGATCGTAAATCAAATGGTTTTGGTGATAGATTTTCTCAATCTATGTTGATCTGGAGCTAATCAGTATAAGCATGCTAAACGCGTCAAAAACTGGTATAATGATTGAGAAAGTCACTTTTTGTACAATGGATTCTGAAACACAACAAAACCAAATAATTACCCATTAGTGAGAAATATAATATTTATGTCCTTCTTAACACTACAGATTACAATGGAGTACTCAATAACATAGTTTGGAGTAGAAACAACAAATCTAGTAAAAAGGCAGCTTAAAACAACACTCTGTAAATTAATATGCTGACATCCCATGGTTTTCATTTTGCACCAACCAACTTAATACAAAGAAACATTACTCTCTCTCTCTCTCTCTCTCTCTCTCTCTCTCTCTCTCTCAATGTATATATATGTATGTATATATATGTATGTATATATATGATGTATATATATGTATGTATATATATGATGTATATATATGTATGTATATATATGATGTATATATATGTATGTATATATATGATGTATATATATGTATGTATATATATGATGTATATATATGATGTATATATATGTATGTATGTATATGTATATATATATGTGTGTGTGTGTGTGTGTGAATATATATATATGTACATGTGTGTGTGAATATATATGTACATGTGTGTGTATATATATATATATGTACATGTGTGTGTATATATTGTCTTAGATCAACTGATTTGAATTAGGTCTAATTTGTAAATATATATATATATATATACTATAAAGTATGTCCATAGAATCATTTGATAATATATATACACCATTTCCTCTCCCAATTAGCATAATCAACCACACAAAAATTCAATTAAACCAGGCTATAAGATTAAAAGGCACCTATGAAGAAATAGTAGATAAATAAGGAAACTATAGAGGTATAAAGTTGATGGACCAGGTCATGAAAGTAACAGAAAGAGTTATAGCACAGCTGATTAGGGACCGGGTGAATATAGACGAGATGCAATTTGGGGTGTACCAGGAAGAGGCACCACTGATGCCCTCTTCCTTGTGAGGCAATTACAGGAAAATTACCTAGCTAAAAGTAAGCCACTCTACTTGGCATTTGTCGACCTTGAGAAAGCCTTTGACAGAGTTCCACGTGCTGTAATCTGGTGGGCTCTTAGAAAACTAGGAGTAGATGAATGGCTTGTGAAAGCGGTACAAGCCATGTATAGGGGAGCAGTCAGCAAAGTTAGGATTAGCATTGAGTATAGCGAGGAATTTAGCGTACAGGTTGGGGTCCACCAGGGCTCTGTTCTTAGCCCTCTCCTGTTCATCATAGTCCTGCAGGCAATAACGGAGGAGTTTAAGACCGGATGCCCATGGGAACTCCTGTATGCTAATGACCTCGCACTCATAGCTGAATCTATGGTAGAACTAGAGAATAAATTCCAAACCTGGAAGCAGGGACTAGAGAGAAAGGGTCTCAAAGTCAACATGACAAAGACTAAGGTCCTTGTAAGTAGACGAGAAAACAGAACCCAGATCCCCTCAGGGAAATGGCCTTGCTCAGTGTGTAGGAAAGGTGTAGGTAGGAACTCCATTCTCTGCCCCAAATGTAAACAATGGGTACACAAGAGATGTAGCGGGATCTCAGGAAGCTTAATTAAGAATGTAGGATTCACATGCAGCAGCTGTGCTGAAACAGCAAGCAACAAACAGCCACAGGAAACAAGTACCACCAATCTCTGGGAGGGCCCTGTAGAAACAGTAGACAGCTTCTGCTACCTAGGTGACCGAATTAGCAACGGAGGTGGGTGTTCAGAAAGTACAATAACTAGGGTAAGAACGGGATGGAAGAAGTTTAGGGAACTACTACCACTGCTAGCTGCAAAAGGCTTCTCCCTCAGAATGAAAGGCAGACTGTATGATGCGTGTATCCGAACAGCGATGTTGCATGGTAGTAAGACCTGGGCGCTGAAGGTGGAAGACTTACGTAGATTAGAGAGAAATGAAGCCTGCATGCTCCGATGGATGTGTAACAGTAATATACGTGAACGACAAAGCATAAATGAATTGAGAGAGAGACTGAGCATAAGAGGAATCAAATGCTGTGTGCAGGAGAGGCGGTTGCGCTGGTATGGACATGTGATGCGTATGAAGGATGACAGCTGCATAAAAAGGTGCAGAGCACTAGAAGTTGATGGAAACCGCGGAGTGGGGAGACCCAAGATGACCTGGGATGAGGTGATAAAAGCCGACCTTACCCAATTACACGACCGTGACTTCTGGCCTCACGCAGTAATACAGAGTACCCGACCTCCCATGGGTACATGCTGAAGCATATAAACAATATGCCCCCACACCCCCCACCGCAAGCTGGTCGTGGAGGTGCCACGGCAAAAAAGCACCCAGCCCACACTGTAAAGTGGACGTGTAGGCGCCACGAAAAAGCACCCAGCACTCACTGTAAATGAGGTTGGTGTTAGGAAGGGCATCCAGCTGTAGAAATCAAGCCAGATCAGTTCCTGTATGAGCAAGGCATGGTCAGCCGACCAGACACTGCCCACAACAGGACAACCCGTCTAACCCATGCTAGCGTGGAAGAACGGATGTAAAACGGTGATGATGATGATGATGAAATAAACGACAGCAATCTATTCGCGACCAACCGCTATAGAATATTTACCCAACATTTCAATAGCACGTGGAAATCAATTAAATATACGGTCAACCATACACAATTAGGTATAAAATTAAAGTTAGGAGAATATATATATATATATATATATATATATATATATATATATATAGAGAGAGAGAGAGAGAGAGAGAGAGAGAGAGAGAGAGAGAGAGAGAGATTCTTTTTAGTTTTTCTTCACTTTTTTTTTAGCTATTCAAAAGGGTGGATAAGTTGTTTAATGTTGGTGATTGTAATGTGAATATAGAATGTAACTAAGTACATTGTATATACAATACATTATACACATACAATTCATGGAAAGAGTACTCAGAAATTGACATTAAAATCTCATGGGGATCATCATTACCACCTGTTTACAATCAATTTTTCCACATTAGCATGGCCAGTTTATACATATAAAAATAATTGTTTCTACTTTTGGCACAAGGCCAGCAATTACTCAGTACATTACTGGTACTTTATTTTATCGACCCCGTAAGGTTGAAAGGCATAGTTAACCTAGGTGGGATTTGAACTCAGTCCGTAAAGGGATGTAACTCTATGCTGCAAAGCATGGCGTCCGACCCTCTACCGATACTGCCAATCCAATGCTGGATATTTGAAATAGTTAACGAGATGTGAGGCTTGACTTTCTGTTTGTATATAGGTAAATAGGAGGCTTTAGTTGGTTAGCAGCTTAGGCAGTGAAGCAGTAACTGGCCTAAAGAATGACAATTAAAGCAGTCTTTTATCAATAATTGGAGCAGAATGTTTGAGCCTCATTGTGCTGTTGCAAAAACTTGTCTGCATCTTTGTAAAGGTGTGTCTAAGCTGGTAAAAAGTGTATATGTTTACTCACATACACATGTTGTACACAAAATTTTAACTAGGAGACTTTGTCAATAACTATTTGGCAGTTATATACAGCAATAAGCTACAATACCTATTTACAATTTTGTAGGTATGGGCAAACAGATTGTGTTTTGGTTTTGGTGACAAGGAATAATTTGTCAACCCATTAGGTTGTCTGGTGCCTCAAACACAAGTGAATCTCATTACATATTTAACAAATTAAAAACAGCATAGTCTTGGTTGTTTTAGTTCCCTGTTTAGCCTTTTAGCATTTAAACCGGCCATATCCGGCCAGAATTCTCTCACCCCTTTCTTTTCAAACTGGTCATAACCAGCCACTCATACCGACATTAAGGTATTGTTCTCAAAATAAATATCAAAATCTCATAGATTCGATATTATGTCAGATAAAGCCTTTTCTGTGAAAATACAATAGTAAATATAGAGTAATGTGAATGTTAAAAAGTTAATGCTAAGTTACATGTATATTTACTATTGTATTTTCACAGAAAAGGCTGTATCTCACATAATTATGTCATAATATCGAATCTATGAGATTTTGACATTATTTATTTTGAGAATAATACCTTAACATCATGTTTGAATGGCTGGTTACGACCGGTTTGAACAGAACGGGGTGGAGAGAATTCTGGATAGGGCCAGTTTAAATACTAAAGGGTTAAATCTAATATCCAACACATGCTTCAATAGCATTCATATCTAGTCTCAAAGTTAGAGGAATCACATTCTATTTTACATATTCAGTTAATACAGTGTTATGTTATAGTTATTGTTGTTAGGGAGCTTCAAAGCATTTAATAAATATTTCAGCTTTCTCATTGGGACACTGTCACAATATTTGAGGGCTCAAAACATTTGCTCGAATGTAGAGATTCTTGAATAAGATTTCATTTTTCCATTTTGCAGGCCTAATGACTACACCAGCACGTTTTCTATTACAAAATGCTGTTTGATACAAGTTGGGCATTTTTCATACAAATTGTTTTCTGTTTAATTTGTCACTTGAAAGATTTTTTTGATTTTTTACTTAATAGAACCAACATATTATCTAGTAGCAACAAAACTTTAAACACTTTGTAACAATACAATTGATCATGACTTCTAAGTTGTTGTCTACTGTTATGACTTATATCTTTGTATTCACATGAGCTACTTAAAATAGGAGCCAAATCTTTTTTTTCAATTCACACACTACCATCTTGAAAAAAAAAAGGAAGAACATAGTAGATAATTTAGCACCAGATATATTATATCTTAATAAAAGCTGTAGTGCCTTTAATAATAGGTTTACTGGAGTTACAATAACTTGTAAAGGCAGAATGTTGTAGTAATTACCAATGTATATATAAAGTATTATATTATTATATATATTATCATCATCATCATTTAACATACATTTTCCATACCTGCATGTGTTAGACGAGTTGTCACGAGACAAATCAGGTCCAGACACCTTGTATGCTCATATAGATCTGTAATTTGGCTTGGTTTCTATGGTTGGATGCACTTAATAATAATAATGAAATTATTGTGTACAGTGCTCAGGTGCACTACAACTCATCAAAGGTGCATGTATAGTACATAGAATAATGTACAAATGTCAGGAAAATGAACAGTGTATGAGTCATGATATAATAATAATAACAATAATGAAATATTGTGTACAGTGCCCTAACACCAACCACATTACAGTATGGACTGGGTGCTTTTTATCATGGCACCAAAATGACCACTATACAGGGTGAGCTGGGCGCTTTTTGCAATGTCACCAGCATGACCACTTTTGGCATTGAAACGTTACAGGGTAAACTCGGTGCTTTTTGCCATGTCAACACATCTAGAAGAAACGTCCCCACCTTATAATTGTCTTTTCATTTAATAATACATGTGAATGTGTTTTAAAAGTTATTTCATTGCTTAAAATGAAACTCATGATTCTATTTGTGATTTCTAGAGCATTAGTTATTGGCTTTGTTTGATAATCAATCACAATTCTTGATCATGTTCTGTATTTAAATCTTACCTAGCTCAAAGATTGAATTGTTTCATTAGCCTCTCTAAGTTTATCAAATAAGTATCACCAAATATTGGAGTCAGTGTAATCAATATATATTTCAATTGATTTTCAATGTAATCAAGATTTTGGAGGAGTTTAGTAACCTCGACGGCATTAGCTATGCCATGCATGGAAAGCCATTTCTGCAAGAGATATAGAAAATAAATAGCGCTGACCATCACTGCCCATGTTATGAGAAAAGCATTATCAATTTAAACACTTGGCAAAGACATTTGCTGTTGTGTTTATGTCCTTATAGTATCATTTGGGTACCAGTTGATTGTTAAATATGTATTACCAAATTTTGCCTTAAGCACCAGGTTGACAATTGGCAAGATATGAATGAAGTTCCTCATAATAATAATAATGATAATAATGGTTTCTGATTTAGGCACAAGGCCAACAATTTTGGTGAAGGGAAAATCAGTTAAATTGACGCCCAGTGCATTACTGATACTTTATTTTATCAACTCCGTAAGGGTGACCTGCAAAACTAACCTCGGCAGGATTTGAACTCAGAATGTAAAAGGATGTAACTATATCCCACAAAGCATGTCGTCCAACACTCTACCAATTCTACCATCCCACCACCCTATTATAATAATTGTTTCTACTTTTGGCACAAAGCCAGCAATTATCCCAGTGCATTACTGGTACTTTATCCTGTAAGGATGAAAGGCAAAGTTAACCTCGGCGGGATTTGAACTCAGATCATAAAGGGGCATAACTCTGTGCTGCAAAGCATGTCGTCCGACCCTCTACTGATACTGCCAGTTCACTGCCCTTGGTTTACTTGGTTGTGCTACTGAATTAAAAGTATCTATTGAAGCATGAACTGTAAATAGCATGGCTACTTTATATCACCATTGCCATGCTTTGCAGCAAAGAGTTCAAATCCCGCTGAGTTTAACTTTGCCTTTCATCCTTATGGGGTCGATAAAATAAAGTACCAGTAATGTACTGGAATAATTGCTGGCCTTGTGCCAAAAGTAGAAACAATTATTATTACTAGCAGAAAACCAACTAACATGTGTAGTGTCATCATCATCATCATCATCGTTTAACGCCCATCTTCCACGCTTGCATGGGTTTGGACAGGAGTTTTCCCACTTGAGGCAAGATTGGTTGTCCTGCTCGTATAGTGTGTATATTGATATTATACACAAGTATATATACATGTAGATATGATACATCAAATAACATCGTAATTGACAATATATAATACATAGAAATTGAACAAAGACTCTGTTACACTGTCTTATTTAATCAGTAACGTAATCCATGATACATTAAAAAAAAGACGATATTATATATAAACTGCATTAGGAGAAAATTAGTGACGGAAATATATGAAAATTTTAAAGAAGTGAATCTTTAAATAAACAATAAAATATATTTAATCAACACGAAATTTAGTAGATAAATTATGTAATATTCATTCATTATTATTTATTCAAGGTAATCCAACTTATTTTACTAACGGGATAAAAAATTATATTCTAGATACAGTCCCACACTCCTTACTTTAGATAATAATTGTTTCTACTTTTGGCACAAGGCCAGCAATTATCCCAGTGTATTACTGGTACTTTTTTTATTGACCCTGTAAGGATGAAAGGCAAATTTAACCTCGGCGAGATTTGAAATCAGATCATAAAGGGACATAACTCTATGCTGCAAAGCATAACGTCCGACCCTCTACCGTTACTGACAATAGTTTAGATAATAATTGTTTCTACTTTTGGCACAAAGCCAGCAATTACCCAGTGCATTACTGGTACTTTATTTTATCGCCCCCGTAGGGATAAAAGGCAAAGTTAGATGATATAAAGTAGCCATACTAGTTATTACATGCTTCAATAGCACAACCAACTAAGTAAACATAGAGCATAATCAATAGAGCAGAAACTCTTCACAAACAACAACCAATAAAATAATATACTCCCCACAGTGTCAACCTATATGACATAATATCTATAGTGCATATTAAACACAATCACTAGGCAATAACAATAACACAACCTACATGGCATTTCTTTTCTATATAACAAACAAATAAACGTGACATTAAACTAACTCCAGAAATATGTAATTCACAGTAACTGAAATATACAAACACCATCCCATACAGCCAATAAAAAATTCAATACTGTATTTACTTTGCAAACAGGGAGATGAAGCTGGTGATGCAGAAGGTTGTATGAAACTGTTGTCTGAGATATCACCATAGACAGTAATCAAAGCTAATAGACCAGATAATGTTGGTAAGGACCATCAGGAAAAGAGGTGTTAACTGACTGGAGTTTGTTGTCAAGGACCATCAGTAAAGGAAATGTGATAATGTATCTCTAATAATATATCTATATATGTATGTGTGTGTATATATATATATATATATATATATATATATATATATATATATGTATATATATATATATATATGTGTATCTAAAAGGTAAACAGAAATAACAACACAATCGGTACAGTATGTGGTCGGGATATATAAGGTTAACGCTTGATATGACAGGAAGAGGGTCTTAACGTTTCGGACGCCAGTCCTTCATCTCTCTCTCTCTCTCTATATATATATATATATACACATCATCATCATCATCACTATTTAATATCCATTTTTCTATGGTAGCATGGGTTAGAGGAGTTGTCGCATTGTGAGACAAGCCAGATCAGATGACCAGGTTCTGCTCATACAAAACTGATTTTGGCTTGGTTTCTATGGCTGAATGCCAACCACATTTATAGTGTGGACTAGGCGCTTTTTGTCATGGCATCTACATGACCACATGTACAGTGTGGACTGGGCGCTTTTTGTCATGTCACCAACATGACCACTTTACAGTGGAAAGTTAAACAAAGCATTGGAAGGACCCTTCAGTGGTGTCAAGGATACGACAGCCTCCCTAGTGTTGGTGTTTATCTACATGATAAACACACCCAGTACATGCTGTAAAGTGGTTAGTGATAGGTAGGTCATCCAGCCATAGTATTCTTGCCAAACAAAATGGTCATGAGGAGCCTCAGTTGTGTCAAAGACATGACAACCTCTCTTGTGTACTCAGTAGAGTATCGACCATACATAAAGCGGGACACAGAACCTTCGCATAAGTCCACACTGTAATGTGGTCGTGTAGGTAACATGCTAAAAAGCTCCCAGTCCACACTGTAAATATGGTTGGTGTTAGGAAGGGCATCCAGCCGTAGAAAACTGCCAGATAGTCCTATACGAGCGAGACACAGTCACCCAACCAATCATGCCTCAAATGGGACAATTCCCGTCTAACCCATGCTAGCGTGGAAGATAGACGTTATATATATATGATGATGATGATGATGATGATACATACATATATACACATATACATATATAGTTAAAGAAATGAGAACCCACACACAAGAATGCAATAACATAGTCTTATTAGTATCAGTTTTAGGAGAAAGTAGAGATTAGTTCAGTGTTTAAGTAAATTGGGCATGGTAGACGAGTGGTCCAGCTTTCAGGAGTGGAGGTAGTCAGTCCAGATGTAGTTATGTGTGTGTCGATAGGGGGGATTGCATAGGCGCTCATTACTGCTTCTGTGTGTGTGTGTACATGTGCGTGTCTCGGAGTCTTTCTATTACTTTTTTGTAAGAGTGTGTGTATATGTCTATGTCGGTGTGTGTATATGTGTATTTCGACGCGTGTGTCTGTGACTTTTTTTTTTGGTTTGTATGTGCATGAGTGTGTACGTAGGTTTGTGTACATGTATATTTTCACATGTGTCAGAATTCTTTGGTGTTTTATGTGTGTGAGCATGTTTTGTGTGTATGTTTATGTATGGGCATGCTTGTGTGTGAGCGTGTGTATGTGAATATACACATATATGTCCAAATGATATACACACACACACATATATCATCATCATCATCGTTTAACGTCCGTTTTCCTCGCTAGCATGGGTTAGACGGGAATTGTCCCATTTGAGGCAAGATTGGTCGGGTGACCGTGTCTCGCTCGTATAGGACTATCTGGCTGGTTTTCTACGGCTGGATGCCCTTCCTAACACCAACCACATTTACAGTGTGGAACTGGGAACTTTTTACCGTGATACCTAAATGGCCACATTACAGCGGGGACTGTGTGTGTTTTTTGTCGTGACACCTACACGATCTCGATCTCATTTTCTTGTGCTGTTGGTGGGAGTGGGAGGATAGGGTAGGGGTAGTAGATTGGGGTGTATATTTGGTTAAGAGGTGCCTACTGACATATGTATATGTGTGTGTGTATATCATTTGGACATATATGTGTATATTCACATACACACGCTCAAACACAAGCATGCCCATACATATATATGTGTGTGTGTGTGTGTATCCTCCACCTTCTAAAGATACCTTTTCTTGCCAACGTCCTCTGGTCTACTTTCATACACATTCCTTAGAATTTGCGTTGTAGATTTCACCTTCTACGCTTGACCGGCTCTACCCACTCCCCTATCGTTCTACAAGCAAGTTCAGCCATCCCCACCGTTATGGTGCGTTATGGTCCATCTGGTTCCTTACCACAACTCCTCCGTTATATATATCATCATCATCATCATCATTATTTTACGTCCACTTTTCCCTGCTTGCAAGGGTGGGACGGGAACTGATTCTGGCTTGATTTCTACAGCTGGATGCCCTTCCTAACACCAACCTCATTTACAGTGAGTGCTGGGTGCTTTTTTTCCGTGTCACCTCCACGACCACTTTGCAGTGGAATGATAGGGACTGGGACCCCAGTCCCTATCATCTCATTTCTACAGCTGAGTAAACTGGAGCAATGTGAAATAAAGTGTCTTGCTCAAGGAAACAACACATTACTCAGTCTGAGAATTGAACTCACAACCTTTCGATTGCAAGGCCAATGCTCTAACCACTAAGCCATGTGCCTCCATATATATATATATACACACACACACACACATACACATTCTAGGCTTTAGTTATTGTGTAAACCGTAAATGAACCTCTGTTAATTTCAACAATCAGTGTTCCAGTTGTTCAATCAATGAAATGACCAACTCATTAAATGCACATGCCTGAATGTTCCACAGTCGCATGAACATTTAACATTCTTAATCCTTTAACATTTACATTACTCTATATGTACTATTATATTTTCATGGTAAAGGCTTTACCTCACATAATTATCTCACATAACATTGAATCTCTCGAATATCAGAATTCTCTACCTCATTCTGTTGAAACTGGCTGTAACTGGTCGCTCATACTGATGTTAAGGTATTGTTTTCAAAATAAATACTTTCAAAATCTCATAGATTCGATATTATGTGAGATAAAGCCTTTACCATTAAAATATTTATAAATTAATTGTTTCTACTTTTGGCACAAGGCCAGCAATTACCCAGTGTATTACTAGTACTTTATTTTATCAACCCCTTAAGGATGAAAGGCAAAGTTAATCTCGGCGGGATTTGAACTCAAATCATAAAGGAAGGTAACTCTATGCTGCAAAGCATGGCGTCCGACCATCTACCGATACTGCCAATCCACCTGTGAATGCTAAAGGTTTAATGTTGATAAACAGTTACTCTGACAAGAAAAATCCAATAAGTAACATATGGCATGGTATTCAGAGTAACATACAATGACTTTCAGAATAATATATGACCTTAATATTAGATAAAAGGCAGAATCGGTAGAGGGTCGGACGCCATGCTTTCCAGCATACTTACGTCCCTTTACGATGTGAGTTCAAATCCCGCCGAGGTTGACTTTGCCTTTCATCCTTACGGGGTCGATAAAATAAAGTACCAGTAATGCGCTGGGTTATTGTTGGCCTTGTGCCTAAAGTAGAAACAAATATTAGATAAAAGGGCAGTGGATTGGCAACTTTCGTGGAATAAAGTTACAGCCCTTTATGTTCTGAGTTCAAATCCCACCGAGGTTAGCTTTGCCTTTCATCCTTATGGGGTTGATAAAATAAAGTACCAGTAATGCACTGGGTTGATTTAATAGATTTTTCCCTCCCCTTCAAATTGCTGCCCTTGTGCCTAAAGTAGAAACAGTATTAGCTAATAGAACAGCTTATTCTTTAGACATGCTTCAATAAAAAATATATATAAACAGATTAATTAGCATGTGGGTGGCTGGATTATAACTATTGGCTGTTCTACAGGTGTTACGGTTTCTTATCAGTTATGACTGTATATAAGGCACATACCTATTAACAACCAATCCTTTTTATACATAACATGACAGGCTCATCATCCAGGTAAGATTATTTAGAAAAAAGAACATTTTCGTTTTTAGATATTGTCTGTAAATGTGTAAAGTATTTTAGTGTATATGTAAATATATTATTTTATTATTTTACTGGTTTCAGTCATTAGACTGTGGCCATGCTGGGGTACCTCATGGGATTTAATTAATCATATCAACCCCAGTACTTATTTGTCAAACCCTTGAGGTACAGAATATCAACAAAAGGTAAATGTACACATAAACAAGGACACACACACACTCACTTATACACACAATGGACTTCCACACACACACTCACATATACACACAATGGACTTCCTCACACACACACAATGGACTTCCACACACACACTCACTTATACACACAATGGACTTCCACACACACACTCACTTATACACACAATGGACTTCCACATACACACTCACATATACACACAATGGACTTCCACACACACACACAATGGACTTCCACACACACACTCACATATACACACAATGGACTTCCACACACACACACAATGGACTTCCACACACACACTCACATATACACACAATGGACTTCCTCACACACACACAATGGACTTCCACACACACACACAATGGACTTCCACACACACACTCACATATACACACAATGGACTTCCACACACACACTCACATATACACACAATGGACTTCCTCACACACACACAATGGACTTCCACACACACACACAATGGACTTCCACACACACACTCACATATACACACAATGGACTTCCTCACACACACACAATGGACTTCCACACACACACACAATGGACTTCCACACACACACTCACATATACACACAATGGACTTCCTCACACACACACAATGGACTTCCACACACACACACAATGGACTTCCACACACACACTCACATATACACACAATGGACTTCCTCACACACACACAATGGACTTCCACAAAATTTGACTCAACCTGAAGCTATAGTTGCCATGAATCAGAAACCACATGGTGGTGAAGTGAACTTGTTTACCACACAATCATGTTTTATATATATATATACGCACACACGCACACATATATACACACACACACACACACACACACACACACACACACACACACACACACACACACACACACACACACACACACACACACACACACACACACACACACACACACACACACACACACACACACACACACACACACACACACATATATATATAATTGGAGGCACATGGCTTAGTGGTTAGAGCATTGGCCTTGCAATCGAAAGGTTGTGAGTTCAATTCTCAGACCGGGTGATGTGTTTCCTTGAGCAAGACACTTTATTTCACATTGCTCCAGTTTACTCAGCTGTAGAAATGAGATGATAGGGACCCCAGTCCCTATCATTCCACTGCAAAGTGATCGTGGAGGTGCCACGGCAAAAAAGCACCCAGCACTCACTGTAAAGTGGACGTGTAGGCGCCACGGAAAAAAGCACCCAGCACTCACTGTAAATGAGGTTGGTGTTAGGAAGGGCATCCAGCTGTAGAAATCAAGCCAGAATCAGTTCCCGTCCCACCCTTGCAAGCAGGGAAAAGCGGACGTAAAATGATGATGATATGATATGATACATATATATATATACATATATATACATATATACATATACATATATATATATACATATATATACATATATACATATATATATATATATATATATATATATATATGTGTGTGTGTGTAATAATAAATGTGAAGACTAAAATCCGAAGAGGGCTCAATAAGGGTGAAAGCAGCGATTCTTTGCTTAAACTTAAATCTGTTCTTATAATAAATATATATATATATATATATATATATACAGTTGTTATAACATCTTTTAAAGATATCATTTCTGAAAATCTTTTCTCTTTGTAGGATCACATGCAGCTGGTGTCGTTTCATTACATCAACTCCTAGTACTCCAGTTACTGTCACCCTCTCTCTGAAATGTGTAATTATTGTAGTTATTCTATTGGTTGTCTACACCATTGCTCTGATAATGTTTCTAGAGCTACGACATTCAACCACCTATTACAGCCAGTCAGTTTTAAAATACCAGAAACTAGACCCAGCATACCCATCGTTGGTGTCTGCAGCTTCTTCATATGACAGATTTCAACAGAACATTGGAGATGAACATGGCAACCCATCAACTCAACGTTACCACTATGGTATCGTCATTGATTGTGGTAGCAGTGGCAGCCGAGTGTATGTATACCAGTGGCCAACCCATTCTGGAAACCCTAATGAACTCCTGCACATTACTCAGCTCCGAGAAGTATCTGGAAAGCCTGTCGTAATGAAGATCACACCAGGTGAGATTGATTTGGTATATTTTGGTGCATGAAAAGAGCTTATAATTATTGTTAGTTAAATATTAATTATATGCAGAAAAAATTCTGTTTGGAATAAAATACATTACTCACGCCTATAATAATATAAAATGCTTGTAATATCTAGAGAGAAAATGTCCAGCGTGGTATGGTTTTGGACAATCTATAAGATCAGTTCTGGCATCTAAGGAAGCTGGTGGGGTCGTTTTGTTCTTGGTCCTCTCTTTGCCCAATCTCTTCTCTCTTTTTTCCCCTACTACATTGATCACCTCTCTCTACCTTCTTCCTACATCATACTACTCACACACCTCCTTCCACACAACACTGACTGGCTTTACTCTCCTCTTTCATCTCATCTGCCTCTTGACAAAATCTATAGACTTCTTTTTTTCTTTTGCATTTATCCAATCTAGTATTATTTTTTTCTCTCTTTCCAAAAAAGGAGAAGTGTGTAAAATATTGAACTGTTCCCACCTTACAACAAATCAACTCACTGTAATTTATTTTTATCTACAAACCTTTATGCACTATCAGTAACTTATAAGAATTGAATGTTTAACCCATTAGCATTTAAACTGGCCATTCCAGCCAGAATTCTCTTATCTCTTTCTGTTCAAACCAGCCATAACCAGCTGTTCATACTTATGTTAAGGTATTCTTCTCAAAATAAATATCCAAATCTCATAGATTCGATATTATGTGAGATAAAGTGTTTACCGTGAAAATACAATAGTAAATATAGAGTAATGTAAATGCTAAAGGGTTAAAGAAACAGAACTGTACAATGTAGAAATATACTGATTGTAGTCAGTGTATTCATGTTTATCACTCATATCATTGGTTGTCTGATTACTATAGGTTTATCAACATTTGCTTCCAATCCTTCTGCTGCAAGCAAATACCTTCATCCATTACTGTCATATGCTGCAAAAAATATACCCGAAGGGAAACATTCTGAGACACTGTTATATATTCTTGCAACTGCTGGTATGAGAGTTTTGCCCACAAGGTAAGCAGTAACATATTTTAATCCTTTAACATTTAAATTAGCCATATCTGGCCAGAATTCTTTCACCTCTTTCTGTTCAAACCAGTCATAACCAGTCATATCAATATCTTAACATATCAATGTTAAGATATTGTTCTCAAAATAAATATCAAAATCTCGTAGATTCAATATTATGAGATAAAGCCTTTTCTGTGAAAATACAATAGTAAATATAGAGTAATGTAAATGGTAATAAGACATTAATAATTAGTTATTTTCTCTTCTTTACATTTTCTCATGCAAACACATTTACATGGTTTTATTCTCATAAGAACAAAGTTATACAAAGCATAAGTGAGTGATCTTTCTTCTTCTCTCAGCTGTCTGCACCCAGCTGCACAGAATGTCTGCACCCTTGTGACTCGTGTTAGAATCTATTGATAAATCATAACAGAGTAGGCAATGCAAATAATTATTATCAGAGCACAATGTGAAAGATTAAATATTCCAAGTAGATTCTAATCTCATCTTTAATAATGAGGAGGAGTGTCCATTGCACTTGAGTGTCCCTTACTGACAAGATTGATGAAGTATGAACATTAATTTGAACTTCTGTAGGGAAAGTCATGGTTGGAGAGGTTAGAAGGAATTCCAAAAATTAACAAATTCTATTGAGGAAATGAAAGCCAGAGGGTTGGTGAGTGGGGATGCAGACAATAAGAAAAAGTGGAGAAACTTATCATAGAGCCCACAAAGTTAATCCATACTTTAGCAAGGACAAGGCCTTAAAACACTTGTTCTTATTGTTGTATTGAGGAAGGGTTGGGTAAAGGTTTTTGTGTAAGATCTGTGGATCAGGTAATCTAAAGATGATAATGATGGGGAAGAGGGATGGATGTGTCAAGTAATCTAAGGATAAGTAAACTAAAGCGGGTATAGTTTAAAACGTTTCCTAAGTACACAGCCAAAACCATCCATTTTAAAGGGTTTCTGTTTAAATAAAAATCTTCCAATGTATATAAGAACCATATGTATATAAGAACCATATGTTAAGTTACTATCTTAGTCATGAAATGATTAATAACTTTTGTAAATTCCTCAAAATTCTTCATTAAATAATTAAAATAGAGTGTATTTCATTAGATTTACAATTGTGTATTTATTATGTATAAATTGTAATTAGATAGATGGGTGGATGGATAGATAGATAGATAAACAGACTGATTGATTTCTCGTTAGTTATATAGGATGCCAGTTTATTCCATCACAATCTTCTAGGGGACATAACAGAATTAAGAATGAAACCCTTTCTCTAACCTATGATATCATGATTTTTTGTTTTGTGTTTTTTCTTTCCATTATTATTACCAGAGTCCAAACGAACATTCTGGAGGAACTAGAGACATCCATACCAAAGTATTTCAAGTTTGTTGTAGCTGAGAATAATTTTGAAGTTATCACTGGCAAACAAGAAGGTGTCTATGGTTGGATTGCTGTCAACTATATCTTGAACAAGTTTGCCCATGGTATTGAAGGTTAGTGTTATGTTTATTATTATCATTAGTAGTGGTGGTGGTGGTGGTGGTGGTGGTGGTAGTAGTAGTATTTCCAGTGGAACTTGTGTCATCAAAATTGACGTCAATTCACATATATATATTTAAAATTATTTATATGCATGACGTGTGTGAAAGAATAGGGGAAACATTTCTGAGGTTTCTTAGATGGATGACTGGTTAAATATACGTCATTGTGAAAAAATATTGTATTAACAGGTGTTACTAACATTTGCTGTAAATAATAATAAAAAAATTGATATAAAAGAAATATAATTTTTGTTTGAGAAACACATTTAGTAAAGTAATTGTAAATAAACTGCATTATTCCACTTTTACCCCTCTTTCACCCCCTCTCTCTCTTCCTCTATCTCTCTATTTCCCTTTCTCTTAGTTTTTTCTCTCCCGTATTCTATCTCAGTCTCTTTCAGTTTTTTTTCTCTTGTATTTTATTACGCATTGAAATATTCATAGTATTTGTGATGTCAACTCTGTTTTTCTTTGTCTCGTCATGAAAATCATTTTCTATCATGCTTCAGCCATTCTCTTTCTCTCTCTCAGTACAACCATAAAGCATCACTTTTATCATCTATATCCTCACCATCACCACCACCATTATTACTAACCTTATATTTATCACCTTCCACATCATTGTCATGCTTACTTATATAATATAAATATATAAATATATATATGTGTGTGTTTGAGTAGATATAACTACTGGTGTAATAGTGTCTTGTGAGATGTTATATTGGAATAGTTGCCACCTGCCTGACACAATTCTTATTCTGGCATGAAGTCAGGTTATTTAATGGAGAAAATAGGGATTTGGAAGTTGATGCTTTTTCCAAACTCTTCAATATTCTAAGATTAAATGATTCCACTGGGGAATTAAGTCTGTCCTTGGTAACAAATAACTTGTATTTGATTTACAAGTACCTTGTGCCCAGGAAAACAAAAAAATTACCATTATAATAGCAGATGTAATTTCTCATTTTGTTGAAGGCCTTATGTAATTTTTATCATCTTCTTTCAAAAGAAAGAAAAAAAGCACAGATTACTGGAGGCAGCCTTGTTTGAAAGAGGTATTTTTTATAGCCTGACAATTTACTACAGACTTGAGTCTACCCCAACATATTCTGTAGGTGTTCATAGATAAAGTTGCTTATCACAAATCTAATTCAACTGTGTTCATTAAACAGACGTATTTTGTAATTAGTCTGACGTCAGAAAGAACTTGTCACAAATAGACTATCTCTTTTTAATCAACACAACTGTACTAGTTTTAGTATAATGAACACCCTTCCCACTCATTCTTTCATTCATTACTCTAACATACATCATATCAAACTCCAGGTTAATGAAGCTAATCTTGTTCAACCATGTGTTATGTAAGATCATTCAACCATGAATGGGAGTGGAATTGTAGTTTTCCAGTTACTGAGTAAATAGGATACTTTGCCGTGCTCAGCTATAGTCAACAGCGTTTAAGTATTTTAAAACAATTTCCAATGATATCTTCAAAGAACCAACCTCCGTGACTGGAGTGGAAAGAAAGCTCCGGCATTTTAAAAGGTTCTATGTTTATCATTTGTCATTTCTTTTTTTTTTTTCTAGTTAACTGTGAACCTGGAACTGAAAGAGAAAACTTCGAGACTATCTCACAGGTCACAAATTTATCCGTGCCACCAAACAAGGTCAATATGTCTGAAAACACCCTTCTTAATGACATAAAACAGCAGGTGAACTCTACTCTCAGTACCTCACCTGTTTTCACCAGTAATTACTCAACAGGTAATTGTAGGCAAACTCTGCCCTCAGTACCTCACCTACCCTCACCTGTATTGTGACACTTGGCAATTTTAGACAAACTCTGCCTTTGTACCTTATCTACCCTTTATAGGCAGTTGTTGGCAGAAGACACTTTTCGCAGAATTTTACCTGTTATTATTTACATTGAGAGCCGGGCGATACATTGGCAGAAACACAGAAACGTTAATGTGGTGGACCTTATGCATTTGTTCCAGCTCTTTAGATTCTAAGATCAAATCCCACCGAGGTTAACTTTGCCTTTCATCCTTGCGAGGTCGATAAAATAAAGTACCAGTAATGCACTGGGAGTTGATGTAATCAACTTTGCCCACCCACAAAATTTCTGGCTTTGTGCCTAAATTAAAAACCCTTATCAGCATTGAGAGTACATGTAATTCAAGATAAATTTGCTATTAGATTAGATTTATACCCCCACTTCTCCCTCACTCTTTCTCCCTTCTTCATTTTGTTGTGTGTTTGTGTATTTGCTAAATTCAAATTTAAGCTAAAAATCCCTTGGATATATACACCTACTCAAAAATGTTCACCTTGTGCTTATTATTAACCATACTAAATAAATTTTTATACTAACCTTACTGAATCCTCTTTTACTTCTTCAAGAGCTACTTAAATGTGAAAGCCATCACCTTCATTAATCATTATGATTTTAATTTCACCCTCAATATCACCAATCATATACTCATCTGATATCATCATTTCTCATTCACACTTCTTCATTCTCAAAGTTCAATATATCTGCCCCATGTCTGCTACTACATTCAAGCTGTGTACCCTACAATATATCTGCCCCATGTCTGCTACTACATTCAAGCTGTGTACCCTAGAATGTATCTGCCCCATGTCTGCTACTACATTCAAGCTGTATACCCTACAATATATCTGCCCCATGTCTGCTACTACATTCAAGCTGTGTACCCTAGAATGTATCTGCCCCATGTCTGCTACTACATTCAAGCTGTGTACCCTAGAATGTATCCTTTAAAGATCAACTCTTCAACTTCACCCCCATTTCACAAGAATCTGTCCTGAAATTTGACACCAGATAACTGTTTCACCATTCTGTGTTCACCAGTTTAGTGGTAAAGAAAACTTGCTGGCTATCCTGCATTTATATATATGGAGGCACATGGCTTAGTGGTTAGAGCATTGGTCTTGCAATCAAAAGGTTGTGAGTTCAATTCTCACACCGGGTGATGTGTTGTGTCCTTGAGCAAGACACTTTATTTCACATTGCTCCAGTTTACTCAGCTGTAGAAATGAGATGATAGGGACTGGGGTCCATATCATTCCACTGCAAAGTGGTCGTGGAGGTGCCACGGCAAAAAAGCACCCAGCACTCACTGTAAATGAGGTTGGTGTTAGGAAGGGCATCCAGCTGTAGAAATTAAGCCAGAATCAGTTCCCGTCCCACCCTTGCAAGCAGGGAACAAGCGGACGTAAAATGAAATGATGATGAAAATGATGATGATGATATATATATATATATATATATATGTTTTTTTTTTTCGTTTTTGTATTTGTTTTGCAAGATTTCTGATCTGAAAATGTGTCAAAACAGATATTGTTATACTTTAGGAGGTCATGCTGCCATAAACACATGCACCTCTTTGTTTTCACTTCAGTTTATTACAAATTTCCAGTTGGTTTCTTTAATATTAACCCAATGTATGTATGTATTTGTATGTGTGTGTGCATGCATGTATATACATATATATGTATGTATGTATGTGTGTGTGTGTGTGTGTATATATATATATATATATACACACTTTTTTTTCTCCAAAATGGCTGACTGAATACACGTTTTTTTTTCTCAAAAAAATGTTTTTCTGTTCTTTCTTCCTCTTCTCACTCTCTATCTTTCTATTTCATCTTTTATTTCTCATTCTACTCATCTGTCCTTATGAACGACTAGTGTCCGAAACTTGAAGACTCTTTTCTTACTGCATCAAGCGTTAATATATTTCTGTGTCATTTGCTTCGTTTTTTTCTGTTTACTTTTTGCATATATAAATATAAATTATGTATACAGGCAAACTTCACCATTAGTATTCCATATGCTCTCAATAAGCAGTTAGTGAACTCTGCCTTTGTACTTTAAGCAATTATTCATAAACACACACATATGTATGGTTGCTTTTGGAAAAGGGTTGTATCCTTGAGCAAGATCCTTTATTTCATATTGATCCTTTTGCTACAAGTCGTGACTGGGAAATAGTATCGGCAATTTGAAAGACCAATGGAAACATTGTTTCCTTGGTCCGATTTGACAAGTTCTTCCCCATGCCGTGAGTGAGGATTGGGATCTTCTCTACACTGTTGCTTGCCCTGCTAGATAACACAGCGAAATCTCCTTTAAATCACACTCTACTTTCTTAAAAAAAGACTGAAAAACATTTTATTTAACAATTTTCAATTGGATTTTATAATGTTTACAAGAAAGAAGAAAAAAATTAAATGGCAAAAGTGAGGAAAAACAATATATCTCAGCAAACAAAATGGTAAAGGCATGCCACGGAAAACAGGCAGCAGCACACACAGCATCAGCCGCTCCACCTCATAAGGTACCTTCCTGTGGGAGGATGCACTCCTCCTAATTTTATCTATCTGCTTCTTTTTTGTCCTCTCTCAACTGTGCCCGGAGGATGGTTTTAGACAGGGAGCTCTAGCAGGAATAGTGACCATACCAGACAAACTTCTGTGTTTTTATCATAGCATGGAGTGGTTCATGTCTGCCAGCATATTTATTAACTTGCCGCCTGACAAAGCTTTTTTTTTTCTTGTGCTCTGTGTACTGGGTGTATAGCAGCTTTATGAAGCACTTATGCTCGAATGCCTAGATTCCTTGTTCTGTCAACTGTAAGAATCCAACTTTCACACTCATACAAAAGGAATGTCAACGCGGATGGTACAATTTCAGCCTCGTTGGAAAACTAATGAAGTTGCTTTTCCATATGGTGTTTGTCTTTGACATGGCAGAAGAGGGCCGGCCAAGTCTTGCCATATCTCCTTTAGTGATCTGCCATCCAATTAACTATAGTAAGACATTATATGTGAATCTGTTATTGTTCCAAGATGCCTAATCTCAATCATATAATATCTTCTACTTGTTCATCAGGTTGTATTCTACTTCTACATGTAACATCAGCTGTTGTCTCTGTTTCAGTGATTTGCTTCAGCGTTTCTTCCTTTGGTTTTCTTCTCTGGATGCTACCAAAAATATACTTTACAACTAATCAACTAATCATGTTCAAAGAAATTCTTCTACAAAATTTTATTTCTCTGGGTTCCCTCCCTTTGAAACGCTATTCAACCAATTATACTTGTATCATCTTCCTCTTTTATAGATCATCCTCTTGTAGTTGTTGATGTCTCCAGTCAAACAGGAAGTGTGACACCTCACATAAGGCGCCGTACAGTTGGTGTTATTGACATGGGTGGTGGTAGCATGCAGATTGCCTTTGAGGTTATCAAAAGTGTAAAGTTTGATTTTTCTAAGGTATTTCATCTTCATCATCATCATCATCTTTTTATTATTATTATTTTTATTTTTATTTTTATTTTTATTATTATTATTATTATTAACGTTTTTGTTCTGGCAGTTGTTATACCGACACTATACCAAAGAGTGAGCCATTGCCAATGACCAAAGGTCCTTTAACTCATTCCTTCTCCTTCAGATTTTCAACACCTTCCTTAGAATCCTTTCTATTGCTAGCAAGGCTGTTTTCTGCAACAATCCTTTCCTGATGGTAATTCCTAGCTTCTTAAGCCATGCATCCAACCCTCTACTAACTGCTCCCAGTGCACCAGCCACAATTGTCTGATTCTCCACGGTTTCCTGATTTCTCTCTCCAGCTTAGATTAACCAAGATACTCTCTTGGGATGTCAAAATGAGGTTTATTTTTCAACATAGTCCCTGGAAAGAAACAATGCAGTTATTAAGAAGAAGAATTGGAATTGATGCATGCAAGATTTCACAACTCTAGCATCACTCCTTTATAGTCAGCCTATGAACTTTTCAACCAACCCTCGTATATATAATATGTGTGTGTGTGTATATATATATATATATATATATATATATATATATATATGTTTTTTTTTGTGGAGCAAATAAATGTGTATAGATGTTGGGTGACAACTAAATTGCTGTGGTAGTGATGGGAGATTTGAAGTTGAGGGTGGAATCAAAGATGGAAGGAGAGAGATGAGGCAGGTGGAGAATGTGTAAGGGGAGAAAGAGAAGGGGAAAACAGGGTGGGGAGAAAGAGACTCCTAGTTTTTATTAAGACATCTCTCTAGGAGAAGGTCACTCTCATATAAAACCTGTGACTTCATTTGCATCCAATGATGTAGACCAGTTCTTCTTTTTGGGTAAATTCATTCAATGTTCAGAGAGTGAGATTAGCCCTGTATAAAGCCTTTCCTCACTTAAAAAAGCTTCAAGCACAGGCATCACTTGATATGCGACATTTTTTGCGATGCATGGTATTGCTGTCCATAGGCAAGTCCCTAGCAGGTCTAAAAGCCATGTCTGTGATGCTTAAGTATCAAGCGATGGCATTACTCGAAATATAAGCTTTCTTGTAAGTTTGTGTTACTTAGTTGTTTAACCCCATGTCAGTCCTTTCATAAATGTTATTCCAATCATGATCATTCCATCTGCTATTTCTAGCAGATCAAGGTCAACATAGAGGGGCCTTCACTGATTACTTTGTTTTAGACATTGACAATGATAAGTTTATTGCTTAATTTCGTTTTATTATTATAAATCTCAAATATAATTTTAATTTTTTTTTTTCTATTATTTGTTATAGGAGCTTTTGGCCAAAGATTTAATGGCAGAATTTAATCTTGGATGTAGAACTTTTGATCTTGACCACAACTACCAGCTCTATGTGTCTACTTTTCTTGGTTATGGGGCTAACTCTGCTCGTCAACGTTACGAAGAGAAGCTGCTAAATGATGGTGCTAACAGGTATGTAAATATTTAACCCCAGTTTATCTGTTCACTATTGTGCTGCTCCCAATTAGTGTAATTCTTTGGTTTATATAATGAGGTTCATATGAAGATGTTAACCCTCTCAAGTCAAAGAACTGTGTTAAGGCTCTCTCATTGGCTAGTCCACTTTGTTGTCAGCAGTTAGACCAAATCTCCAGTCTAAAAAGATAATTTCCTCCCTTAAAAAGATTATAGATGCTGCTCTCCTTCTAAAAAAATTAAAAACTCATCCAGTTATAACAGTTTGAAGTATTGGTTTAAGATTTGTTTTCTCTCTTTTTTTTTCTTTTTAGTTCTCAAGGCTTTGACAAATTGAGCCCTGTCCCTGACCCTTGTCTTCCATTGGGACTTCTCTACACTTCAGTAACCAGCAGTCGGCAAAAAACCTTCTTCATTGGACTTGGAGATTATGTATTGTGTCGTAAAAACATATTTCCCCTCCTCAATCTCACTGTCCCCTGTCAGAAGAAACCCTGCTCTATGAATGGTATTTACCAGTCAAACATAAACTTCCACAACAGTGAGTTTTATGGTTTCTCAGAGTTCTGGTATTCCATGGAAGATGTCTACCGCATCGGAGGACACTACAATGCAGACATATTTGACAAGATCTCAGTTGTATGTTGAACAATTTCTTCTTTCTTTCTCTGTTCAACTTTATTTCTTCTTCCTTGTATTATTATGTAAGAAATATTATTTTTTATAATCGTCCAGTGGTCATGTAGATGTCATGACAAAAAGCACCCAGTCCACACTATAAAGTGATCATGTAGGTGTCATGACATAAAGCACCTAGTCCATGCTGTAATGTCGTTATGTAGGTGCCATGACAAAACGCACCCAGTCCATACTAATGTGGTCATGTAGGTGTCGTGACAAAAATCACCCAGCCCACACTGTAATGTGGTCATGTAGGTGCCATGACAAAAAACACCCAGTCCACATTGTAATATGGTCATGTAGGTGCCAAGACATAAAGTGCACAGTCTAGTTACATCCCTACTAAATATTTCTGTCAAATCTATTTCAGAATCACTGTGCTACCAGATGGGCCAAAATGGAAGAATGGTTCCACAAGAAACTTTATCCAAAATCTGATATTTGGCGTCTCAAGTATGTATTTTGTCTGTTTTATGACTCACTGTTATATATAATGTTTATGTTAAAAAGTTTATATTTATCCATAAACCTTCCAGCATTATTTCATATAAGAACCTTTGTTTAGTTATGTTCCCTTAATAGCTTAATAATGAGAAAGTTAGCCCTAATCTATAGAAGTCTTATCGTAGTATTAACCTTGTCTTGTAGGCTGCAGTGTTTCAAAGCAGCATGGATGTCTTTAGTTCTCCATGAAGGTTTGAAGTTTCCAAGGACTTACCGCCATTTTTACTCCACCCAGAAGATTGATGGCAAAGATGTCCAGTGGACACTCGGTGCCCTCATTCACCGTACGAGATATCTACCTCTAAGGTAAAAGTCTGTCCAGTCTTCACTAAAACAAAAAATGGGTGTTTTGTCTGATAAAAAAAAACAAAAAAAATTAATTTCTATAGTTTGAACAAGATTATTCATGTTAAGGTAAGGAGTATAATCATTTTTAATCAATTCCTGTATATATCATGATATTGTCCTGGGTGGGTGATAAAATAGGAGGGGAAAAATAAAGATAACAAGGTGAGCAACGTTCACCTAGCACACATCCTGTGTTTATTAAGTTGTATGACACATTCACAAAGATTATGTCATGTTTATTTGTTTTAGTAATACTTTCACTAGAATAGAAAGTAGACTTAATCTGTTGCCCAATTTAACACCACTACCTGGCCCTTAGTTTCTTCTAACAAGGTCCACTACCAGGGTCTGCATCTGACTATGTCTCCAGTTTGAAGATACCTTCCTCTTTCCGATCAATCTGAAAGACCCTGAAAAGGATCACACCCTTTGCCTTTCCATCACTCACTAAACAGTAATTTTTTTTTTTAATACTTCATTGATATTTATTTATTTTGCAGAGAAATTGAAAAGATGTCCCAGTATCAAAATAGTCACTCTACCAACTGGAATTTCAACCAATCTTACCACTTCTACTATGAATATCTCATCATGCTCTGCTTCGTGATTGTTACCATGGCAGTAATTTTCTACATACGCCAGATGCGGCACCTCCGCTCACTCTCCTCTACACCCCTCTCACCATTGCCCCTACCTTCCTCGCTCCATGATACCTCCGCAACTCCAGCTCCGATTGCACTCAGCGCCGGGTTCGGTGGCAGTACAACTCTTAATCGGGTGTCTTCCTCATCATACATTATGATGGGCGAGTCTTCAACTTCTGGTGTTAAATCTCTAACAAAGGTGGAGTCCACAGGGGGAATCTACTTCAAAAATTCTGATTATTCTTGACAACAGTTAGGGTCTCCGTAAAAAAAAAAAAAGAATTTACACACATTTAGGTTTCCCTGTTGCTTTCCTGTCCCACCTCACCCTACTATCACCACCACCGCCATCATCATCATCATCGTCATCACCACCACCACCACCACCACCAACAACAACACCAACAACAACAACAGATATTTATAAAATAGCTTCTACAACTACAACAGCAGTACAACAAACTCAATTATTACTAAAGCTACTATTACTACAAAAAACATTGTTGAGTCCTCCAGCCCCACTGCAACTAAATGGTTGTCTGACTAAAATTGGAAATCTAGTCACTGGGGTTATTGAAGACAGGAGAAAGATTTGGTGTGGTTTAGCCATGGTGGACATGTATATTGATGAATGTATATATTTGTGGGGGTATGTGCATGTAAATAGGTATATAAATATATTTATATATATTCATATATATGTATATGAGTATGTACATATATATATATTAAGGCCAATTGCTATTATATATATATGAATATATTTATATGTATGCATATATTTTTACACATGCACATATATGTAAAAAACGTTACCAGGTAGAGTAGATATTAAATGATGATGATGTATATATATATATATATATATATAGTAGAATCCCAACTCTAGGTCCAGCTGTTTCCACAAGGCTAGTAAAACTTGTGGAAACAAGTTGAAATGGCTGGGTTTGTAGATGGGATCCTACTTCAATACACACCCACTCAGCATCTGATATATGCATTGAGTACTACTCTGATTTGTGGTATTCCCGATGTTTGTACTGTAGGCACTTCATGTGTACATTTATATCTATATCTATCTCTCTCTTTCTTTCTCTCTCTCTCTCTCTATATATATATATATATAGTTAACGACAGAGAAAAAAAGAGTACTCAATACCAAAGTAGGGTTTTAATATTATTTTCTTAAGGTTAAACAGTGAGTCTTGTTACACTGGAGTTTCACCTGTTTATCACAGGGTCATGAGACAAGTATGTGATGAACAGGCATAAACTCCAGAGTAACAAGATTCACTATTTAACTTTAAGAAAATGAATATATATATATATATATATATTCATTTGTCGAGGATAATGATGTATATATATGTTTGTTTCATCATCATCATCATCATCATCATCAGTATTTAATGTCTGCTTTCCCTGCTAGCAAGGTTTAGTGTGTATATATATATGTGTATCTGAAATGAATGTATGTGTATATATATATATATATATATACCCATTTACATGTATATAGTGGCATTTTAATGTGTGTATGTATCTATATCAGCACACATATTTAAATTGTATTTGGAAAAATATGTCTCTGAAATGTATGTGTCTATGTATATATATATAGATGCATATAGTGGGCTTTTAATGTGTGTATGTATGTATACACACTATTACGGTATTCATTATATGAGGTTTAATTATAATTTCTCTTTACTGCTTTATGGTTTTATATATTTATGTGTGTGTGAGAGTGTTTATATATATATATATATGTGTGTGTGTATATATATAATGTGTGGTTGCATATAATATATATGTTGTAGAAATATACATATATATACATATTCATTTAATACTTTTCTCTCTCATTTGTTTACTGAAATGTATATATATATGTATATATATATATATATATATATATATATATATATATATATATATATATATAAACAAGGCCTATTTCCTAGTTAGTTCAGTATATGTCGCATGCTGGTTTTTTTTCACATATTTTTGTGGAAAAATCTATGACTTGATACACAAGAATATAGTTTGTGTGTGCCTTTGTACATGTGTATGTATATACATATGCGTATATATGTATATGATATATATGTATATATATATATATTGAAATTGTTATTTTGAAAAGCTGCCACAATTCATATAATGACTATAAAATAGTCAAATAAGTTGGGTAAATTACCCTTGAAAAGGGAAAAAATTTTGATAGAGACACCTGCAGGAATTAAACCAAGCATCTACCATATGCCGGATGACTGCGATAACTGTTATATCAAAACAGTCTGACAAAATTTTCACTACCGAAAAAGAAGTGTTAATAGTTGATTGGAACTAAACTGATAAGTTTTGGAGGAAATTAGACTGTTCAACTAATTTCTAAACATCCTCTGAATTGTAACAGCTTTTCATCATAATTACCATAAGGTTCCATGCTTGATATGTTACCAATTTACCAGCAATTGGTCTAACAGTAACAGTAGCTATTAGAAACTCCATCAGACAGATAGCTAAAGAAAGACGTTAGGTGAGTGTCTTCTACTTAAGCCTGGAGTTGACCAAAGCCTTGTAAGTAAAATTTGGTAGATGAAAAAGAGATGGAAACCTATTGTTAACATCACCATTTGTATGTTGAATGCCTTTAGTAGAATCTACTGTTGCAGGTATTCAGGCCTGGTCTCTAGTTTGAGAATAACTTCCTCCTTTGCTTTTATCAGTCTCAGGGGCTTTGAAAAGCCATAATGTCTACTTTTCCATGGGTTGGATGGGGCTTTTTATGACAACCAGATGCCCTTTTTTACTTATTTAAAAAGAAATATTTTTCATATCCATTTTTAACATTGTAATGTAAGTTATATGATTCTTAATATTTCTACGTTTTCAGAATGAAGTGGAAGTGCAGTGGCTTGCTTCCTACTTATGATTTCTGTATAGAATATAGATCCACACTACTTTAGATTAGACAGCCATCTAAATATGAAATATATTTAGTTAAAACAATATTAGTTTATGGCTAAAACTATTTTTATCGGAAAGTAAGGAAGACAACTCTGGACACTTTTATTTTAGTAAAGTAAACATATTTAATCATATATTTGTTAGCATAAATTAACAGGAATATTGATGAAATAAATTCATATAGGATGCTTTCCATATTATAATAAAGCAGTTATGTTGGTCAGTCATAATTAATTATTAAATCCAGGCAGATGATTAAAAAATGTATTATTTGATAACATATTATTTTCATTAGCATGTACGGGAGGCAGCTCTGACTTAACTAGATCCTGTATATCATTACATCTTTGAAAATTACTTTTTACATCCATCTGTAATATTCTGTCATAAATTAGAGGGTTTTTATAATCTAAACATTATATTTGTGTGTTTGTTCCTCTTTCTGGAAGTTTTTGACCAGCCAGAAAGTCGGAGTTCCTATTATTATCATTTTTCCCTTCTCTGTATAACCAAAGCTAATTCCAAGCCAGAGAAGGAGTCTCTATGCAGTTACTTAACCGGCTAAAAACAGCAGCCAAATCTGTCACAAAGTCACATTTTACTCTCTTGGAATATAATGACATATTGAATAATATGGTCTTGGGTGTACTGTGTCCATAAAATGATGGAATGAATGTTCATAGGCCTGTTGGATCAGGACTGACCTGGGGATAAGCAACAACGAAGGCTAATTATCTCCCGTCTTTAAGTATCTTATACTATCCTGTAATCCTCAACTCAAGTATTTTTCTTGATTTTGGAGAGTTTAATGTTTCTAATATACAGGGTGTTCCAAAAAATGTATACACACATTGATTACCTGTACAGGCAATATTAATTAGAATGCACAACAGCCTTTCCCAAAAATAAAATGATCTACAGACATAATTTAAATAATTGTTTCTACTTTTTTGGCACAAGGCCAGCAATTATCCCAGTGTATTACTGGTACTTTATTTTATCGACCCCGTAAGGATGAAAGGCAAAGTTAACCTCGGCGGGATTTGAACTCAGTCCGCAAAGGGACGTAACTGTGCTGCAAAGCATGGCGTCCGACCCTCTACCGATACTGCCAATTCACCGCCCTATAATTTAAATAATGCATATAAAACAGAATTTCTTTTAGTGCATTTTTTTTTTTATTTTGTTATCGCCTGTTTTCAAATTGATATCATTTCTGGTCCAGACATTGTTGACAGCGGGGGGCAATAGAATTACTAGCAGCAAGAAACATTTCATTATGTATTTGAGTGCATTCTCGTTCAATGGCAAATCTCAGTTCAGCGATTGTTGATATATTTGTAGCTTAAACTTTATAAGAAGTCTAAAGGAATGTGGTCTGGTGAACGAGGAGAGTATTCTACAAAATTGGAAGTTTTCCAATCCACCTGTTTGGCAAGATCTCATTAAGGTAGGATCGTACATCATGATGGTAGTGTGGTGGCGCTCCTTCTTGCTGAAAATAAAATTCCTCATCTTCTAAGACATCTCTAATGCTTGCATGGCAGACTGTTGCAGCATGTTTAAGTAAGACCAGTCACTGTAGCATCAAAAAAGTAGGTGCAAGCATAACTGTGTGGTTAGGAAGCTTTGCAATTATGTGGTTCTAGCTTTGATCTTACTCTGCAACAGCTTGAGCAAGTGTCTTCTATGATAGACCCAGGCTAATCAATAATCTGTGAGTGGAATTTGGTAGAGAAAAACTATACAGAAGCCTATGTGTGTGTGTGTCCCTTTATGTCAAAGCACAACTTAAAACTTCAATAAAATAAGTACTGGAGTCGATATGATTGACTAGAACTCCATTGACTGAAACCAGTTCAAGAACAATGACATATGTCTGTCAAATTCTGTGTCTATTCTCGCAATGGTGGGTATGGAAGAAAAGAGAGAAGAGAAAATGTAAAGTTTTTAATGTATTCATTGTTGGAAATGAAATTATTTAAGCACTAAAATGTGTATAACTTATTAATATTTTAGTTTCCTTATGTCTCAAAGGTATCTCTTTTTGTAAAGAATGTCCAAATAACCCAGCAGTCAGGGTGAACACATTCCTCACCAGTACATACCAACATTAATTAGTTAAGTTGTCAACCCTATAAATTAGATTTGTTTAGGGTTGTTTGTCTTTAATCATCTGACAACACTACAGAACCTCTAAATTATTACATATCATTTCATGTATTAATTTCATATACCCTCACATATCATAGACCCCCAAGTATAGCTGTGTGATTAAGAAGTTCATTTTGCTACCATGTTCTTCATAGTTTGATTCCAATGTGTAATGCATTAGATAAGTGACTTAGGTTGATCAATGTCTTGTGATTGGAATGTATTTTGTAGAGGGGGAAATTGTGCAGAAGCCTATCATATATGTATGAGTATATCTTCCATCAATATATATCATATATGTATGAGTATATCTTCCATCAATATATATCATATATGTATGAGTATATCTTCCATCAATATATATCATATATGTATGAGTATATCTTCCATCAATATATATCATATATGTATGAGTATATCTTCCATCAATATGTATCAGTGATGGATGTAAAGACTGATACTTTTTAACCATGTCCTTTGCACCAAGTTACAGAGAGTCTCTTATCTAAGTGAACCATTGGAAGTCTGTAACAAACTACTATTGTTCATTAATTGCAATATAAAGTTTTAAAAATCAATGTCTACACTCACACAAAGTCAAACTAATTGTTTTAATTAGGTTCCTTTGTTTCCAGATTTAACCCTTTAGCATTTAAACTAGCCAGAATTCTCTCATCTCTTTCTGTTCAAACCAGTCGTAATAAGTATGAGCTGCTCGTACTTATGTTAAGGTATTGTTCTCAAAATAAATATCAAAATCTCATAGATTCAATATTATGTGAGGTAAAGCCTTTACCACAAAAATAGAATAGTAAATATAAAGTAATGTAAATAAATGCTAAAGGGTTAAATTGTCACATATCAATACTCACACAAACAGATTATTTTTCTAAACTATTACATATTTAAACATGATGATATGCTTTTCAAATTGTTACATCAAGCTCTCCTTCACATCACACACCTACACCTACATAGATATGTAATGTTTTTATACAAAGAAGCATGTCTGGAGTCGGTTGACTGACCTAAACATAATGACAAATGTAGACACACACAAACATACACACCGTGTGTGTTATCATGTGTTTC
>OZ024747.1:7409295-7436795 GCA_964016885.1 Eledone cirrhosa
TGGAGCATTCAACTATGAAGGAGATGCTCCAGCATGGCCTTGGCCATAATGAACTAAAGAACTATAGATACACACACAATATATTCATAGCAATCTTATACTTCTCAGCTAAAAATGTTTTCAGGAGAGATAATGTACAAATGCACCGATGAAGTTTGGGACATGAGTTTTTTCAAAGCTCTATCACAAACTGTTGAATTACATGAAGCACTGAAAAGGGAAAATTGTTATCTTGTCATCTCAATCTGGAAGGTCTGCAAAGATCATGTGCAATGCCGCATCTCTTCTCACTAATTTAGATTAAAACAAAAACATATTTAAATAAAATATTTAAACAAAAGAATTTCATTCTCAGTTTTATTCTGTTTTAGAGCTTGTAGTTTAAGTAACATAATAGATATTAGTGAAACATTATCTTCACTAATATAACTTAGAACTACATACAAGACCATTCCTTCACATTTACAGACACATATATTCATACATTCACACACCCACATAAATAACTGTTAAAACAGTTATATGGAATAACATAGCTTTACTGTTATCAGCCTGGAATATATTTACTGAAATCAGAAAAAAAGCATGAGTGCGCACATACTATATATGCATACATATCATTGCATCTAAGTATGGCTAGAACATAGCAATATTGATTGCTTTTGACAAGGCAGAGGACCAAATGTTTTATTTGTGTAGAGGAAATGAATTGATTGCTGTATATTACTGGTACTTATTTTATCAACCCAAATGGAAATTCAACTGAAAACAGTGAGATAAAACCTCCAGTTTGACATTCTTGTGTCAGCCATCTCCATCATTCTCTGGGAATAGTACAATGAAAGCACCAGAGTCATAAATTCTAAGAATTACTACCAAAAGCAAATAAAGAGCCAACCACACCAAAGAAATATTTAAGAGTCATCAATACTACCAGATTTACTATGAATTTAATACAAACTCTTCACAGATATCTTCACTTTACCACAAATATACAGAATCTATTTATTTTCTCCCTGTGGTGCACTGCTAAAAAATATACAACCACCAAACTAGTCATTAAAATATTAATAATAGATTCTCTTTGATACCATGTTAAACGAAGAAAGCTTCATTAAGTTTCAAATCTCACAAAATGTGTATTTCTCTCAACAATATTCATTATTCGTAGTATGTATCTCTTTTAATGAACACTAAAGATTTTTTTAATCATTGGCCAACAGCTTTTATTGTTGTTGCTGTTGTTGCTTTCTTTTAAAGTTTTCATTGTTATTTAAAAAAATACAAAATAACAATATAAAGCCAACTATTAATTACAGGACATCTTGTAGAAAGATGAACATGATTCATACGTATTCATTCCCTAAAATTCTACCTTTGGTTGGTATATCATCTTGGAAGAATTTCATTGAATACAGGTATACCTCACCCTACATCGTTAATTGGTTTCAGAAGTTAAGACTTAAATCGAAAAACGATGAACGTTGAATTAACCCCTCTACAAACTGTTTAATAGGCATTTCTTATATTACTATATGCTGTATATTTTAACATTTATTTAAATGTGATTTACCATAAATATACCCATGTTAGCATGGAAAAATGGACGTTAAATGGTGATGATGATTGGGTTGTTTTTTTAGCGTTTTTATGGTTTAATATTTTTGGTAGACCGACATAAAGTTCAGTCAATCGACATAACACAAGGTTTATTTTTGCCGTATAAGAAAAACCAACGTAACTTCGAAAATGATGAAACTTGAAATAATATAAGTCTAGGTATACCTGTATAAAGTTTGAGAGATGTTTTTGATAGCCTAATATAATCTGTATATATTGTCACAGAATATAATCTCACGTTAATCTTTTCTCAAAAAGACAAACAAAAAAAATTAAATATTTTGGTGTTGGACAGGATCCTTAATATGTTGTCAATATATTTGTATCTTTCCATGTACACTATGAATTTTTGAAATTTTGATTTTTTTTTCATCTATTAAAATATTTCTTTCCATACTTCTAAATTTGTTTTATTTGTGTGAGAATTCATGTGGATTTGTAAAGATTTGTCTTCTGAGAACTCACTCCTACATATCAAGCAGTAGAACTGTTTATTTTCTGAACTTGTCTTGCTGGACAGCTTTGTTGGTTTGTCTTTTCTTGGACTTTCAGGAAGATCACAGTCAGTTACAGCCTTTTTCATGTGCATGAAAACATGTGAGTCTAACTGTGACTTTTTAGAAAATTTCTTTTCACAAAAGTGACATTGATAGGGTCTCTCTCCAGTATGTATTCGTTTGTGAATTTTGCAGCTGTAATTCTGGGAAAAACATTTCTTACATATATCACACTGGAATGGCCTCTCACCAGTGTGAGTTCGCATGTGTATTTTAAGGCTGTAGTTCTGTGAAAAGCTCTTTCCACAGGTTGAACAATGGTATGGAGTCTCTCCTGTGTGTGTTCGTATGTGTCTTTTAAGGCTGCTGGCTTCACTCAAATTCAGTCCACAAACTTCACAGAAGTTCTTAATTTCTTTTGAAGAATCCATCATCCTGGGTTGGGCTGAAGCTATAAAATATCACAATCTTTAATATGATCTGATACACTGGACTTGTTGCTGAAGATAGAGGCAAGAATATACAACTAAACAAACTCAAGCTATCTTTAATTGGTCCTTGCTTCAGGAGGTTTTTTGTTTGATTTATGCTCCATCATAGCTTTAATGGTTTTTCAAATTTCAATATAGATTCAATTGTTGATTTATAGATTGCTGAGTTAGATGAACATTTCATGATGTAAGACTAGAAGTAAACAATGTAAAACCTGAAAGTAAATTATATAATACAGAATTAACAAATAATATAAATGGATTGATTTATAATTCGACACTACCACTATGATGATCATCACCATCATTCAAATACACAAGATTTAAGAAATAAAATAAAAGAGCCTCTACAGGGTCACCCAACATGCTAGAAATAGCAGCCAAATCTCGCCATGATTAAAAAAAACACCCAGTACACTTAGTAAATGTGGTTAGCATCCAGCTGAAGAAACTGATTTGGGCTTGGTTTCTACACCTGGATGCCCTTCCTAAGCCCAACCAAATTTAGAGTGAGTACTGGGTGCTTTTTGTCATGACACCTACACGACCACTTTACAGTGTGAACTGGGCGCTTTTTGAATGTCACCATCACGACCACTTTACAGTGTCGACTGGGCGCTTTTTGTCGTGTTGCCATCACTACTATATAAAAAAGAATTGTTGAGAAAATCAGGTAAAGGCTGAAAAAAGTGGACAGAGACACCTGCAAAAAATTGAACCTCACATCTCTTGGGTGCCAGCAAGTGCACTAACCTGTATGCTAAAGAACTGCTGGCCATAATGCCGTAGTTTTAGAAGATGTTAAGCCTGTAGCTAAAAGTCTAGATAACGGCTGAATTAAGAGGCATTAGGAAAATTTAATGTAAATAACTAAAATAATGGTTTCTGATTTAGCCAACAATTTTCGGGGAGAGGAACGTCAATTAAATAGACCCCAGTGCATTACAAAATCGAACTTTTCTGTTAGAAACTTTCTTCGAGAAAAAAAGACCTCATACCCTCTCCACACCACTTTGGGAAATTATGAACCAAAATCGTGAGCAAATGGGGATTAAGCCTTCAAGGGGTCGCTTGAACAGCTAGAATAGCAGCCAAAGATCCTTTAGACCAGGAGCGGCCAGCACACAGGTTTTTACAGCATGAGTATGGTTTATCTTCGTAGAATTAGTTGTCGTGTGTGGCCCTCAGACAACACATATGGTACCAACTGGCCTTAAACAACACCTTACTATCTTTAAAAGTGGAATTATATATAGGATCACGTATTCCTCAACACCGTGTCTGAAAAGAAATGTGATGGTCACAAGTTGGAATGTCTTTAATTCAGAGATTTGCAATTTAATTCATCCAACCAAGAAATAGTGACATCAATGTTTACATTAAATTGCGATAATGATCGGTGATGCGTTATACCTGCACGTTACAAATCTTTGAGATGGGAATAAGCTTTGTTTTACTTACCTAAAATGAAAAACCTTTAACTACATACTAATACACACACACAAATCAAAACAGGTTTTTCGTAATAAAAAAAAAGTTAGCGCTCTTTTTAATTATTTATTTTGATTAGATACAAAGCTAGGCGGGGATAAGCGGTAGAATTAATTTACTTTAATACTGGTAATGATTTTATCACACTACACCCACTGAAGTTAATATAAGAGGAGTGGGTCCCTCCAGTCCCAGTTCTATTAAATTCAAAACAAAAATATCGACCCAGATGCAACGCATCAGGTACAATACTGTAACTCACCCAGGTTCAGATCCATCAATATTAAAATACATATAAATATATATATTATACATTTTAATTATATGTAAACAAAACATAAAGAAAGTAACAGCAACAGTGTAAAACAAATGAACTGGATTTATAAACGAACAAATCTAATTTTGTAAAATGTTCGGTGAAAATTCATATATCAATTAAAGAAAAGACGGGTAAAGACGTGAACTAACCTACAAGAACCTGTTAATCTGTTGACGCTTTGGAACATCAAGAAAAGGAGCAAAATTCTGGTGTTGCAGAATGACGATACGAAACGACTAATAAGCTAATAAGTTTCGTCAACAATAAGAAGTAAAACTACTTTAGTTCTAATATTGTATTATAATTGAATTTAATAATTTTGGGAAACAGGTGTTGATCTGGTGAGAAGATGTTTATTATTAAAGAACATAGTAATTGGGATGATCAACCGTAGTTTCGTAAATCATAAATATAAGTTATTATGTGTAAGTTTTTTTTTTATTATTATAGGGTCATATAAACAATATTAAACCATTATCAAGGGTTGATTATTTTATTAACCCTGGAAAAGTCAAATTCAAAGTCGACCTCGGCGGGATTTGAACTCGAAATAAAAAGGGACGCAACTAAGGTTGACCGACTTTCTACGACTTTATAAACACTGGATTTATGTTGATATATTTCATGTTATATAAGAAAATCGGTTCAGTTGTGATTGAACAGTAGAAACAAATAACTGCATCGATTAGCTATTATTGTTGAGTAGTTCGCGCCTGTTGTCATCCCAGGTCATCTCTGTATCGAGCTAGATCAAAAGCATTCCAGTTGTCTATCAGGGTTAACCAGTATTGCATTAAGACAAATTTCTAGCTAGACTAGCGCGATTTGAGAGTGATGGTTCATCAAACGAAATATACGAGCAGTTTCTTAGATGTGGCCACATCTGACACGCTGAAGGCAACAAGAAATTTCCATTTTAAAGCCGAAACTGCAAACTGATTTTCTTTTTTTTATTTTGATGCATTTTGTGAACAATAATGTTGCTGATTGTGTTTCCGAAGAGCAAATAATTGGTTCACTGCATTTTTGTTAAGTGGAGTAATAAGAGAATATTTATGTAACTCGGACGGAATAAGTACTACAAGGTATTTCTGTTCGATGCACCGGTTTATTTAAGACGAAAACAATAATATTGATATTGTGGAAGTGTAAAGTTGTAAACATACTCGACATATTCTCATTAACGTGTCTGTCTTTTGACGATATACACATACATGATCTTGCTTGTTAAATTATATGATTGGCAATTAAAGCAGAGGTCGGGAACATATGGGCCGCGACCCATAAAAGGGACAGACGAGTTCGCTGTGGGCCTCGGACTTTTTAAAGTTTGTATAAGTAAAAATACGATATACTATACATGTTAACCATGGGCAAAACTTTGAGAAATCTAAAGTGGGCCATTACAAAAGAAGTCGCTCATCTCTGAATTAAAGTACTATAATTAACCTCGTGTTTTTGTTGTTTTTCTTTTCAGTTTCCTTCTCGTATATTCGGTTTGATTATGTAGAATCAATACAAAATTATTCCCCTAAGCCAATTAGAATACCCGAGGAAAATATTCGATATAATACTAATCCCCCCCTCCCCCCGCTACAAAATCATCACTGAAATATGGTATCGGTTAGTCACTCCTAAAACGTCTGTCAGCCATGACACGTGGAGTTGCGGCCTATTCGGCTTTTGTCATGTTTATTGACATTTATAGCTCCGATAGACTGGAAATGTCGAAGGGAAGACACACCAACAGATACAGCAATCATATGTTACTGATTTGATGAGTATATTTGAAAAGAAGAAAAAGGTTGTAAATTTTGTTATTTTAACATTTGTTACATAGTTTGTATTAACAAGCGGCAATGCCGTATTTTTTTAAAGGACATCTGAGACAATGTAATGCAAAAAGACGCTATAGTCATGGTTGGAATGCTTCTGATCGTGATTTTTCTCAGTCAGGGCTGACCTGGTACTAAATAACAATAGCACCTTACTGATGAGCCAACTGATGGTCGCTCGATTTGCTAGAAATAGCAGCTAAATTCTCTCAAATCAAAATGTATCGTCTTAAAAGAATACGTTGCTTTGTATTCTGTTTTAATTCCATTCATATCTAGGATCCCTTGTAGGGATATAAATCGACCCCAATATTTGACTGGATAATGTTGTGATATACAAAAAGAATAATTCCGGTCGGAATGTCTTTGATTATAAGTCATCTCGATCAGGCCTGATTCAGTGTTGTCGAGTAGCTTGGGTTTCCTCTCCCTCTCCTACGAAAAACAACATAATACACATCTAACATATTTATAGAAAATGTTAAGCCCGCCTGTCTCTCCCTCTAAATACACTGTTGTCAGTGAGCTCCTTGGGCCATAGAGTTTACTTCGGAGTGTCCTTCTCCTAGGCAGTTGTCAAACAAGGCAAAGGTATCTGCCTCTCCTGAGAAGCTGCTATGAATATGTGTGTGTGTGTATATATATATATGGGTTTTTACATACATACGTGTGTGTATATGTATTTAAAAACTTGTTTTATTTTATTTTTAGTTGAAAGCTTCTTCTCAAAAGCAATTCAGCAATGTTTTCTTGTGAGATAACCAAGAAGAAAAAAGCAGAATCTACCAGGAAGAATTATCAGTGTAAGGTTTGCAGCAAGACTTTTAAATGTTCTGCTAAACTCGTCATTCACGAAAGAATTCATACAGGAGAAAGACCTTTTCAGTGTGATATTTGTGGCAAGAAATTTATCACAAAATATTATCTTAAGGATCACATTCGAATTCACACAGGTGAAAAGCCATACATATGTATGTATTGTGGTAAGGCATTTTCTGTGAAGAGCAACCTAACAAAACATAACCTCACACACACTGGAGAGAAACCTTATCATTGTGAAATATGTGGCAAAAGTTATACATGTAGTAATCATATAGTTGAACATAAAAGAACACACACTGGTGAGAAACCATACAGTTGTGATTATTGTGGTAAGAAATTTTCTCAAAACTGTAATCTGAATATACATAAACGTACACACACTGGTGAGAGACCATATCATTGTGAATATTGTGGTAAAAAATTTGTTCAACAAAAAGATTTAACTGGACACAGATATACACATACTGGAGAAAAACCTTTTAGTTGTATCTACTGTGGAACAGCATTTGCTGATAGAAGTTGTTTGAAAAAGCATATACGAATTCACACTGGGGAAAGGCTTTACCACTGTGAAGTTTGTGGCAAAAGCTTTATGATAAATTATGCATTGAAGGTTCATAAAAGGATACACACTGGAGAGAAACCCTTCTCCTGTGAAGAATGTGGCAAGACATTTTCACGTAAAGATCAATTGATAGCACACAAAATTTTGCACACTGGTAAAAAACCTTTTTCTTGTGATTTTTGTGGTAAGACTTTTACATATCATAGCTCCTTGATCAAACACAGACACACACATTCAGGTGAAAAACCATTCCACTGTGAATATTGTGGTAAAGCTTTTATGACTAACTGTGCACTAAAACAGCACAAACGAACACACACAGGTGAAAAACCTTATCAGTGCAAACACTGCACTATGGTATTTGCACATAACAGTGCACTGAGCAGACACAAACAAATACATCAATGAATGTAGCCAATAAAAATGTTGATGAGAGATATTATTGCTCACCTTTGCAGTTGAGGATGGAAATTTTGATTGTAATTTCTGTTAAACTCTTGGTCAACGTAGAATCTGAGAAAGGGTGGAAAATTTAGTTGAAATATATTTATGCTTTCTTTTTCTAGAAACTTCTTCCAAGTCCTTGGTTCTAGGTTTAGAGCTTATTATGACCAACTAACAGCAATAGATTATTAGTATTGAAGATCTGTAGGGGGCACGTATACTGGCCAAGCTATGGCTGCTCCTTAAAAGAATCATCATTTTTAACATTCACACATCTAATTCTAAATATTTAATCTACAGTATACTTGTAATAACTTATCTTTTTAGTTGTGTCTCATCTATAGGGGTCATATATCCATGAGACCGCAGACACTGGCCATATTCAAAATCGATCAATATTTTATACATACATGTATAATTTATATATATATCTTTTTGGACGCATTGCTCACGTTTTAGTGTTCAGAAGTTGGTCTCCAAAATATATTATTGTGTAGACAGATGAAAGCATTCAGTATATGTCAGACAGACAATCACTGGTTCTTTATAATGTAAATTATACAATAAATCAGTCTTCCTTAAATATACTTTTCTGTAATTTTGTTTTAAATCTTAATAAATCAGAGTAATAACATTCCACCATAGTCAATTTTTAAATACAATAAAAATTTCTTGACGTATATGCTGACTTTCTTCTTTTTCTTCAACCCCTGAGTTCATTTCAACTTGTTGGCATTGTACTTTTACAGCTACATCGCAGCAAACATCTTTGTAGTTCAAGTTACAGTAACTATACGTTTTTAAAAGAACAAACAAAATAACAATGTAAAAACAGGAGGAGCCAAACCATGGTCACTTGACCTGCTAAAATTATTTACCAAATTACACCTTACTGCCTTAAAAGGGAATGGATATATATATAAGGATACACTGCACCTTAAAAAAAGACAGGATGATATTGGCTTGAATGCCTTTGTTAATAGGGGCTTCTTACTGTTTTACTTTCATATTTATATGGATAGGATGGTTTATTGGTCATGTGGTTAGAATATCTCAGAATTGCTGGGCAGATTTTACAGGCAAAACCAACAGGCAGGAGACCCAGGGGTAGACCCCAAGGAAGATGGTTGGATAACATCTGAGCTTGAGTGGTCTCACTTGGGTATCCAGCCAGATCAGTTGGAGACGGTTGTTTCTGACAGGACCCTCTGGAAGGAGTGTTTGAGGACTTCCCCCACGACCTTCTCAGGAATAAGTGGGCGAAGTAGAAGGGATGGTTTATTGGTTAGAAAAATATGTCTTATTACACCTAGTTTCTTTTCTTAATGCTAACCACACCAATAATTACAGCGGATTAGCAACTGGCACACACTAACCAAGTCCACCTCACCAACATATGATGTGCCCATCACAAGGATCTATAAGGTATACAGAGAGGAAAGAGGACGTTGAGACTGTCACATAACAGCATGTTAAAACGGAGTATATACTATCGTCTTCAGCTAAGCAGATTGAAAAAACTGATTTGAGTCACAGCTAGTTGTAGGGTTGATTATCTGGATGATATTGTATTATTACTTGACCAGAGCTGACCTTAGGCTACAGAACAACCATACAGTTGTGGTTATTGGCAGTATCGTTAGAGGGTCGGACGCCATGCTTTGACGCATAGAGTTACGGCCCTTGACATTCTGAGTTCAAATCCCGCCGAGGTTAACTTTGCTTTTCATCCTTACGGGGTCGATAAAATAAAGTACCAGTAATACACTGGGTAATTGATGGCCTTGTGCCAAACGTAGAAACAATTATTATTATTTATAATTTTGACGCATAGAGTTACGTCCCTTGCCATTCTGAGTTCAAATCTCGCCGAGGTTAACTTTGCCTTTCATCCTTACGAGGTCGATAAAATAAAGTACCAGTAATACACTGGGTAATTGCTGGCTTTGTGCCAAAAAGTAGAAACAATTATTATTAATAATTTGATATCTCTAAAGGGCTTTGAATTGGCAGTATTGGTAGAGTTTTGGGCAATATGCTTCGCGGCAGAGTTGCGACCCTTTAAGTTCTGAGTTCAAATCCCGTTGAGGTTAGCTTTGCCTTTCATCCTTATGGAGATAAAATGAAGCACCAGTAACGTACTGAGGTCGAATTAATCGACTTTGCCCTCCCCCCAAATTGCTGGCCTTGTGCCTATAGTAGAAATCATTATTAAACTTTGCCTTTCATCCTTACGGGGTTCGATAAAATAAAGTACCAGTAATGCACTAGGTTATTGCTGGCCTTGTGCCAAAAATAGAAACAATTATTATATTGAATGCTTGAACAGAAGCAACTTGGAACACTGTGACTTTTTTTTCCTGCTTTTTGTGACTTTTCCACGTATTTTAGAGATATCCGGCCGGCTATTATTTACAGTTGTATAAATAGCATTACACATTGTTTTTAATTCTTACAGAAGAAAAATATAAACACATATAATAAATACAATTAATTATTGCTAGGAATCTCACAAATATAATGAACAAAAATATATGATCAAAGCGAGAGAGAAAAAAAAAAAAAAAACCATCCATTGACCACCAAGTCCGATAATCGGCCTCATAACACAAGGGTCAACGGTGTATTTTCTATTCTCGTAACGGCACCATTTCCGGTGGTGACAAATGTTCAAAAACTTGCCAAAAAGATTTTTTCTTTCAAAATAAAAATAATATTTGGTTAAAGACGTATGCTTTCTACAAGGAATAAATGCGAAACTAAATTATATATTACAATTTTAGCCTGTTGTTTAAATAAAACAGAACATGTTATAGAACATAACACAGTGACCTCCCTTGTCAACATCCGCTCTAACAATTCAATATATTTGACACAACAAACAATCACATGTATGGTTGAATTTCAATAAGTCTTATCAGGTTTTTATAATCTTTTTCTGTTTATTTACCTTAACAGACAAGAAAAAATCTGCATCCAATTCAACTCAGTTCAAAAGATTGTAAATAACATAAATGTCGAATTTGTATCTGTTTACTTTTCAATGCTAATTTCGTTGTATCATTTAAAATTGTATCCATTCATCTTACATGTTATGATATCATAAACAAAGAAATAGGACCACATGTTATATACTTGTAAATATTGTTCTAGCTTGATTCTGACACAATTGTTTGTCATATTGAACATTATATACAGATCTTTTGTCAAGACCTATGGAACTTGTTTCTAATTGATGTAGACCTTGCATAAAGGTATGTTTGATACCAATAAAATCAATTTTATTGTAGATTAATTGCAAGAAGGTCTATTTTCAGGTATATCTTTATCAGCTACTAGAGGCCCTGTTTCTGTAAAGTATACAGTAAAAGAAAGCATACATTTTTTACAATATTTTTCATAAAACAAACATCCACATTAAGAAAAGTCATTATATTGATGAAGTAAAGATTATTTTATGTTTTGGGGAAAATATATTTAAAACAAAATGAAACCTAACCAAGAGAATGGTCTGTCATCTGACCTGAATAATTGTGAAATTTTGATTTCAAGTGACGAGGAAAATGTACACATGGATGAGACTTTATCTGAACATATTCAAATAAACACAAAAAGAAAACCATTAAGAGAACACATGAAAATGAAGACAGGAGAAGGAACTTCCAAGTGTGGAGATTGTGGTAAATCTTTGTCTGACTGTGGATGTCAATCTAAGAATAGTCAAATACCTGACCAAGTTTATTGCTGTGACGTTTGTGGAGAATCATTTGAAACTGATTTATACTTAATACAACACAGTCAATCACATGTTGGTGAAGGATACCATCACTGTTTAGATTGTGGAAAATACTTCATAACAAAGAAATCATTACTGAAACACATTCATGTACATTTTGGTGAGAAACCACATTGCTGTGAAATTTGTGGTGAAACATTTTCAGAGTATGTTGACTTAACTCAACACAAACAGTTACATGTCAATAAGGAAGAGTATGAGTGTAAAGTTTGTGGCAAATCATTCCCTGAAAGTTCTAAACTATTAGAACATGGTAGAGCACATACAGGGGAAAATGACTATGAGTGTATAATTTGTAGTAAAACGTTTGATAAAATGGTTCATTTAGTAAGACACAAAAAAACACACATGAGCCTCAGGCCCTTCAACTGTGATGTATGCAGTAAAGCATTCTCAAGAATATATCACTTAAAGAGGCACCAAACTTTACACAAAAGAAAAACCTTCAACTGTTCAATCTGTAGCAAATCTTTCAGTAAAAAAATATTGTTAACCAAGCATAAAAAAAAATGTCAGTGATTGCTCTACTGATTTCTTTTATCTGATCTTACACTAAAAAATGGCATGTGTAAGTATATTGGAACAGAGATTCATTGATTGCCTTCGTGTCATGGATCTGCTTAAGAACTGTCACCACAAACTAAGTTTATACTCAATAAAATATTTTCTAATTGGTCTGATTACATAATTTTAAAGCATTTCAGTTATCAACACAGTCTGAGGTGTGTGTCTTTCTGAGAACTTATTAGACCATTTACCACTGAGAAACATTTCAATTACAGAATGAAGTCACTATTAGATATGGGAGAAAATAAACATGAATTTCAATGATTAATTCTGTGCTGAAAACCTGAAACATCACAATACATGTTTGTACAATACATGTTTGTACAATACATATTTGTACAAGAGAACATTGAATTGTTAACGTCTGAGATTAGTTGCTGTTAATGAAATTATAAGACAATAAGCCTCATACTCGGAGATGAAAGTTTTTTTTTTAGTGTTCATTTCTACACTATATTTCAATCGGTTTAATCAGAGATCATGAAGGGGTCATATTCTTTAATCTGTAGGTAATACCATTTTTATCCATGTGAACATGTTCCAGTGGCCCAGTAGATAAGAATGTTATAAGCCTTGGTTTAGAAATAAAAGCCTCTGGTTTTAATCCAAACTGTTACTATATGTGCATCCAAATAGGACGCTTGATGATTTGAGATCAAAATGAAATGTATTTACTGAACCTTGTTAATACAAACATTACTATCACCTGAAGTTAATACAAAATGTTTGTGCTTCGAGACCATGAAGAAAAAAGAAGGAAGCCAATCCTCAGATCGGACCAAGGAAACTGTTTCAATTAGTTTTTCTATTGCTGATACTATCTGTCAGTTGCAACTTCTGTAGAACTGTCACCATGAAAAATATGTAAGAAAATACTGAATTCACTACTAAATGACTGAAAATCAAAATAAAGTTACTATGCAATATTGAACTATGGCAGTAAATGGAAGAATCATTAGAGCGACAGACAAAATAGCTTGCAGTATTTAGTGATGTTCATCTACATTCCAAGTTCTCCGAGACCAACTTCATTTTTCATTTTTCCAGTGTTAACAAAATATGTGCCAGCTAGAGTCCATTTACTCAAATGTTTCTTTTTCCTCGACAAAGTTTGAGGCTTTATACCTGTGTTAGAAATCAATATATATGTATAAAGGAATCACATCTATAGATAAATATAGGCCTGCATATATACATATCCATCCGTCCCAATCCAATAAAATAAATTATTCCATAAATTCCTGTACTACACATGGAATTACAAAAGACTATGGCAAAAAGATATGTCATAGGTATTCATGAATAAATTACAAGAGTACCAAGAGCCATAACTGAGAAAACTTGTAAGCCATGTTCCCATCAAGGAAATTGTTAATCCAGTATTGTGAAATATGTTAGAAATCAACCATGATCATTCATTCATAACATGATAACTGTGACTCTGGTGTGATGTGTTTGAATGGGGGGACTGTTCTACAATGTTAGCTTCACTCTTATCCAGTGACAAGATATTTGGAGGTAGACTAAGACTTTTATAGTGTCATGTGCTTTTATCAATCCATGCTTGCTAAAACTACATTTGTTTTTCCTGTTTAAGCCATTGTTGTTCTCATCTGCTTTTTACACATGCAAGTAGACATGGTCTCACCAAATGTTTGAGACTTGATAGCTAACTTCAACTAAAGGTGGATGTTGGGGTTCACCAGAGATGCTAACTCTCCCTGAACACTCCAGATAGTAATTAGAAATGCAGTATTATTACTTCTTACAATCTATCTGCTGGCTACAATTGTTGCTAAGCTATATCATCAAATCTGATACCAACAAGAAATGCAATATAAACACCTTCATTTCTCCTAAACTTTAACCTTTCACTTGACAAGCATGAACTAATGAAATCCTATCAGTCACAGTGATGAGCATTCTAGTTGTTCAATCAATGACACTACCTATTCGTGGTATTAAAATGTAAATTACTGAGTATTCATTTCACTCACACTTATAGCTTTAAGATATTCCCCAATGTGACGACATGGCTGACCTATTAAATTACAATACATCTGATAGGCTTGCCCACACTTGTGTACTCAATTTTACTCAGCCAAAGACATCTTTAGTAGATGTCTAAACTTTTCTTAATGGAATCAAACACAGAACCACACAACAATGTGCTTATGAATATGCACATAAACAGAAACTTTGAAAGCATCCTCCATTTTGCAATTTATATCTCATCTAAGAAACAATTAAAATTTTGTTACATTCATCAACATTTAGAAATAAAAATTTAAGTTTTTCTTTTCTTTTATTTGTACTAATATTTTTTTAGAATCTAATAATCCTTTTGTTTTTCCTTGGACTTTATGCATGCACACACACACATATATATATATATATAACCCATACAAGCATGGAAAAATGCATGTAAAAACAATGATAATATATGACCAAAGAAACAATGTTTCCATTTCTGATACTATCTGCCTGTTGCAAATCCTGGCACTTGGAGTACATGATCAGAAATTGACTTATTTTTTAATTCTGCCACAGAAGCAAAATATAAGCAATTATTTGCCTCAATAAATGACAATAGGTTACAGTTAAAGTTAGTCTCGCCTAGTACAACTATTAATTAGAGTTGATGAAAGAAGAATTTTTTATGTTTGCTTATCTTTTCATTTTTCTTTATCTTAGCATCTCTTTTTTTAGTGCCATTTAACAAAATACTGGCACTTTTTGGCCCACTTCTACCCCAATTTAGAGCATTTACCCTTGAAAAAATGTGCAATACTGTTTGGTAGATGTGCCACAACTGGCAGCACAGCACATTTCCTGATGATTGCAGGTCAAGTTTACTTGTCCTCTTTTGATAAAATATAGTACCAGTAATGTACTGAGGTGATGAAATTGACTTCTCTCAAAATTGCAGGCCTTGTGCCTAAATTAGAAACCTTCTTCCCCTCCTCTTCCTTCTTTTTCTCCTTATCATCATTATTATTATTATTATAAGAGCAGTGGATTGACATTTAGTTACAGTCTTTTATGTCCTGAGTTCAAATCCCACTAAGGTTAAAGGTTAGCTTTGCCCTTCATCCTTATGGGATCGATAAAATAAAGTACCCGTAACATATTGGGTTGATTTAATCAACTTTTCCCTCCTCCAGAAATATTGGCTTTGTGCCTAAATCAGAAACCATTAAATATTGAATACCAGAATAGAATCCATAATCATTCAGAGCTGTGTTTTTTTTGTTGTTGCAAATTTTGTGGGATTCTCCCATATTTTTGAGATTGCTATTTTGTTTAAAGTTTCTATTCATGTAAAAAAGACAACCAGCTAAAAATCGATGTATTTTCTGTATTCGTCACAGCACCCCTTCCAGTGGTTTAAAATCTTGCTAAATACATTTAACCTATTTTTTCTTTCAAAAGAAAAATGGATGCAGTTAATTCATAATAATTGTTTCTACGTTAGGCACAAGGCCAGCAAATACCCAGTGCATTACTGGTACTTTATTTTATCGACCCCGTAAGGATGAAAGGCAAAGTTAACCTAATAATGTCCAGTAGGAGTTGCTGTATATTTTCCGTGAGAAAGAAATGCAAAATTTTAAATATATATATATGAAAGATAGACATTAAACGATGATGATGATGATATATATGTGCCTGCTTGACCAGCAGTGTCTGGCATGTTTCTGTTCTGCCTTGCAACCGTATAGCGGTGCCCAGCTGAATGCTGTACCCTCAATATCAAATGGTACTCAGCTGGAAAGCAACTGTTTGCACATAAACCTCCAGATCTACAAACAACACAAATGCTGCTGTAGAACCATGGTGGATGCTTTTGGCATTTACCCACTATCATGCTGTCACAGTGCTGGTCAGCTCCCATATCATGCTGTTCCTAACGAGATCATTAAGCATGGCTTCGACCCTGTTGGCTTCCCTTCATAACTCAAGCCAGTGAGATTTGACCAATGGGAAGGCAGAGGGCCAGATGGTATCATGATCTTCTGATGCTATGGTAACAGACCCAGGTTTTGTTGCCCGATAAGCCGAAGATCACAAACTGTTGAAGTATCAATCACTTTCCTATAGGTTTATCATTTGAACCTATAACAATGGAGACTTCTGGCGTTCTTGGTCACTGTATCACCTTCCTACTCCATGCTATTCAGGTAGAGTTGGACAAACACACGAGTTAGAATGGCTATTTCAATATATCTCTACTATCCACCAAGGCAACGCTTTCTCCATTCTGCCCACTAAGATCACGATGCAACTTCCTCTTGGTGTTCTGCATGCCAGAGAGCGTTCTCCTACTCCGTCGTGTTTCGTATTATCGGGGTAGCGACGATTGAGTATTCTTTCTCATATTCTCGTTGTATTTAGACACAGGAATGTTAGATATGCTTATTATCATGTTATGACCGTCAAATCAGCAACAAAAACTCTCCCTTTCGTATTGGTGTTTCTTACATCTAACAGAAACTTCTTACCAAAACCTACTAAAGGCTATAATGGCGTAAGTTTCATTGCAGCGTTATCGATTTGATAAGCCAGTAACTTTGGCGGAATTTCGAAGCAAATTGTCACTAATAATAACAAATATATATCTGTACGTTAATATTCACACATCTATACAAACACATAACAAATATATGCCTCAAAAATGTCCGTTGACCCTTGTCGTGTCTGACCGATTGACAGACTTTATGGTGAATTGATGTTTTTGTTGTTCTTTTCTTCTCTCGCTTTGATCATATATTCTTGTGCTTTTTATTTATATGGTTCTATAAAACAAATCCACACATTTAAATAAAAACCATTTAGGGTTCATATTTTTTTTAAAAGATTGTAAGTTGACAAAGATTTGAAGTCTATAATATGTGTAAATAATAGAATTATGTGAATCTTCCTACGATACAATTATATACAAGTGAAAATATATAACAAAACTGAAAAGAGATATTTCTTCCTCATAACTTTTATATACAGGAAAATACTTCTAAACTGAAATTTTGATGTTATTTTTCAATAGCCAGGTTCCACTGTTACATTTGATATAAAATATATATTGTTATTTTAGCCTGTGGTTTAAACACAGAACATGTTATAGAACATAACACAGTGACCTCCCTTGTCAACATCCGCTCTAACAATTCAATATATTTGACACAACAAACAATCACATGTATGGTTGAATTTCAATAAGTCTTATCAGGTTTTTATAATGTTTTTCTATTTACTTTAACAGACAAAAAGAAATCTGCATCCAATTCAACTCAGTTCAAAAGATTGTAAATAACATAAATGTCGAATTTGTATCTGTTTACCTTTTAATGCTAATTTCGTTGTATCATTTAAAATTGTATCCATTCATCTTACATGTTATGATATCATAAACAAAGAAACAGGACCACATGTTATATACTTGTAAATATTGTTCTAGCTTGATTCTGACACAATTGTTTGTCGCATTGGACATTATATACAGATCTTTCATCAGCAATATATATTTAATATTTCATGAGAAAGTACTATCTGGTGTAAATCTCTCTGGACCTAATAGTTGGTATTTGACGGAATTCTTTTATTCACAGTTGTATAAATAACATTACAGATATAGATAAATAACATTACAAATTGCTCACAATTCTTTCAGAATAACATTATAAATATAATTTTTGCTCATGATAATTATTTAAAAAGATACAGTATTGTCTGGAAAAAAATCTCTTTCACTGAAAAAAATAATTTTGTAGTTGACAAATATGTAGATGCGACAGAGAAAAATTCCATTACTGAAATTTATGGAAAATCTTTTGTCGAAGTGTGGAATTTAAAAATGCACAGAATACACGTTGGTGAAAGGCGCTTTGACTGTGAAATATGTGGCAAATCTTTCAGTAAAAACAAATGTTTGAAAGCACACGAAAAAATACATAGTGGAGAAAAACCATATCACTGTGAAATATGTGGAAAATCTTTCACTGTTATTGTAAATTTAAAATCACACAAAAGAATACACACTGGCGAAAAACAATTTCACTGTGAAATATGTGGAAACTCTTTTCTCCGTAACAACCATTTAAAAAGTCACATACGAACACATACTGGAGAAAGACCATTTCCTTGTGAAACGTGTGGAAAATCCTTTCTCCGTAGTAGTCATTTAAAATTACACATAAGAACACACACTGGAGAAAAACCATTTCCTTGTGAAATATGTAAAAAATCGTTTGTCCGTAGTAGTCATTTAAAAAGACACATAAAAACACACACCGGAGAAAAACCATTTCATTGTATAACATGTGGTAAATTTTTCAGTGAGAATAGTAGTTTAAAAACACATGAAAAAATACACAATATGATCGCTTAAAATTATATTAAGAAAACTCACTGGATATATAAGCTTGAAATCTTTCTACGGGATTTTAATCTTATAATGTACATGCTCAGTAAAGATGAAAAAATACAAAACAAATTTAGTTTTGTGATACAAAAAGGAGTACTCACGAGAGAAAAACCACCTGTCTGAAATATCTAAGTTAACGAATTTTGTGAACTCTCTAAATGTAGCTTATACCGCTGAAAACCACAACCATTGTGTTGTGTCAAACATTGTGCACAATGGAGAAAAGTCATAGAGGGAAATATGAAGAGGGTTTTAGCTTGTTGGTCCCGGAATAATTAAAAGGTTTTAAAAGAAATGATGACTGCAGAATTATTTTCTCTAAATTATGTTTTGTAATCGTCAAATTCAATGCAGAACGATATTGCCACTTTGATATTTGAGAAAATGCATTCTGACATTAACAAATATTTGTGAAATTCGAAATAATGTATACTACAGGAAAATATTACCGAGGATATTTGTTTAAAAAACCTGGTAAAGATATATTGACCATTAAAACAAATGTTTTTAAATAATATTTTGTTTAAAAAGCATGTCATTAAGTATTGTCATTCATGTCACATCTGAGTTTTGTCACTGATATCTTTTAGTGTAAATACTATCGTCATAAGAAGTGATTATATCAGTATTTTATATGACTAATAAAACATTACCACAAAGTAATTGTTTTAGTTTGTTAACAGAAATTCAACTAAATATTTGTTAAAAACTATTATTTAAAAATAAAAGTACAAACAGAAGTTTGTAAAAATCATCTCACTCTAATCTGTGGCCTCATTATTTGAGCTTCAGATCAAATTGCATGAGCCAAGTAAACTAATATTTTACATCCATGCTTACATAAATCTTACAGCATGGTAGTCACTCGTTGTGGTCCTTTGTCATCTCCTTTGAAGCTTGGCCTCTACAAATCAGCTTTCACCACTTCATTACCCTGTCGCCCTACATACACATAACATGTCCAACCAGCACTGTCTTCTCTCTTGCACATTGCATTTCATTCATCTTATACCGAGTTTCTCTCAGCTCATTTATGTTTCACTGTTTATACACACAAATAATACATCCATCAGAGCATGCCCCTCACTTCATGCTATCATGTAACACCTGTTGAATGCAAGCATCATACAATATTCTTCACATGGAGAATCTATTTGTTGTCAGCAGAGGTAAAAGCTCTCTGAACTTTTTCCATCCATTCTACTCTGGCTACTTTATTTTCAAAACACTTGCCTTCATTAGGTCTCCTTGGTAGTGGGAACTATCAGTTACTTTTAGGGGGCCTTCCAAGTATTTTTATTAATTTTTTTTTTTTTATTTTAGAAAATACTTTTACTCTTGGATACAAATCCTTTAAAATTAAAATGTTAAAGCTTTAATATTTTGGAAAGTCCAATGCAAATATGTTTAAATTGATAGACTACAGAAAAAACAGTTTATCAAGCCTAAAAATTTATACCAAAATACATAACATGTACAATAAAGATTTGTGATTTTCTCTGCTGTTGTGTATATTAGATGTCAATGGATTACAGCAAGAAGTAAGATGTTCTTGAACAGACCTATATACACACATACACCAGTACATAGACTATTACAATCCTAGGACTGTTCCAAAACAAGATTGTACCCTCCAAATATTAACACATTGATAATTAACGGTAGTAACCAATATTTTCTGAATACCATCATATAGTTAACCTAGGACACACACAAATCATGAACAACACCAAATCCCACAATTGCAACTAAACATAAATAGAGAAAAGTAAGATCTGAATTTGTAGTCTGAAGAGGCACCATCACTGAAACTTTGAAGTCACTGTCACCGCTTTCTTCAGAAAATAAATCCTATACATGTATTGAGTGCTCATTCAGTTAATGTTTAAAGTGTTTTATGTACATACGTATATAATTCACCCTTTCAGTATATATATACACATGCATAATGCATATATATATATGTCAAGATTCTTCAGTCGTGTAGACATGACAACCTCACTACTGCTGGTGCCACAAAAAATACGCCCAGGTGGTTAGAGATACATAGGATATCCCACTGTAGAAACTAAGGGTGGAGAAGACTCCAGTTTTGTTATGGGCATGACAACCCCTCTACTGCTGGTGCATGATAAAACGCCCAGTATATTCTATAAAGTGGTTGACTTTTGGAAAGGCATCCAGCTGTAGAAACCATGCCAAACAGGGGGGGGGGGGGGGGGGGGCAGTTGTGTCAAAGACAGGACAACCTCCATAGTGCTAGAGAGAGTGATGTTTACATTTTAATAGGAAAATGAGTACTCAATACATATCGATATGGTTGAGCTTTGTGTAGTGATTTGTCAGTTCATGTCAGAGTGAATGATGGTGGATGGAAAAAGTATGGGTCTCAGATGTGCATCAGCAACAGACTATCGGTATTAGGAGAAATCAGGAGGAGATAAGTTGTGTTAAAATTTAACGATGATGTAAGGGAGGTGATTCTTCTTGAAATCTAACCATGTTACAGTTTCTGGCTTAAAATTTCCTCTTCTGCTTAATAATTGTTTCTACTTTTGGCACAAGGCCAGCAAATACCCAGTACATTACTGGTACTTTATTTTATCGATCCCGTAAGGATGAAAGGCAAAGTTAACCTCGGCGGGATTTGAACTCAGATCATAAAGAGCTGTAACTCTATGCTGCAAAGTATGGCGTCCGACACTGCCAATGCACCGCGATTTCTGATTTAGGTACAAAGCCAACAATTTTTTTGGAAGAAAAATTCGATCAAACCGACCCAAACATTACTGGTACTTATTTTATTGACCCTGTAAGGATGAAAGACAAAGCTATCTTCGGCGGAGTTTGAAATCAGAACGTAAAATTTCGTAACTATATGCCGCAAAGCCTGTTGTCCGACGCTCAATAATAGTTAGTGATTGTTTTTAAGGTTTGTTGAGACTATTTTGAAGAATATTTTCCTCAATTGGAAGATTTATTCTTTTTTTATATTTTTGTGTCGTCTGCGATGTCATCTCCTGCATAATTTATGAGGAGTAAAACTTAACAGTGATACCGTAACTATCTCTTGGCGTACTGGAAATTTCACTTCTTCATTTGAGAAAGTTCCATTCACTACTCTGAATGGACAATTGGTGAGAAACGTGTTTATCCATCTTCCTATCTTACCAAAAATTTCAACGTACGATTAGTTTTTTGGCAGATTATATTGAGCTTACACTTGTCGGAGGCTTTTGCAAGTTCGTATTTACGTATAACATCACATTCGTCTCCATTTGTGGCAGTATTGATAACTTTGTCGATGTGATCTAATAATTAGGTTAGGTATCATCTATTTCTTCTGAAACTATGTTGTTTATCTTTGAATTAAAAGCGTTATAATATCGTTCACATGTTGTTGCTTAGCATTTGTATTTCTTTTCCTTCAATTTCTCAAGCACTAAATTGTCCATGACGAATCATGTAAGACTCTTCTTACAGACATGTATATAACAAAATCGTGTCAGCTCGTCTAAAGTCTGTTTCCTAGTGTGAAAATCACATTCTAAATATTTATGTGACTGATAGTTACCAATTCTTTACGACTTTTATTTATTCGACAAATTTCAATTCGGTTATATAATGTTTGCAATAACAAAAAGAAAAAGAAAGGGAAAAAATTAAATAACGAAAGTAAGGAAAAGGTTTAGGGGAAGGGAGAAAGGTGAATGTTTAAATAAAAGAAGAGAGGAAAAAAAACTGTGTGGAAACTTAAGAAGGAATACCAAACTACTAAAAAAAAACAAACAAACAAATCCTCGTTTAAAACAGTAAAGGAAGGGGTGAACAACCGAGCCAACACCAGAGCAAAAGACAGAAACGAGGGGTACTGGGCGACCTCTCTAATGACTTTTGAGGCAAGCCAGCACACTCGCAGCGTAGGCGCGGCTAATGCGCTGGAACAGCCAAGCGCCCTCGCGAGATTCGCCAGTTACCTCTATTAGGCGAGCCGCCAGTGAAGAGAGGAACCTCGCAGTCAGCGGCCCGACTTCCCCAAACGTCTCGAAAGCCACAGGCTGAAAAAGGTAGCTGGCCGACAGATCAGAGTATTTGAGGGTCTTATTCCGCTCGGCTGCGGAAGCTGTGGCTCTCGTCCTAACCACAGCATCCAGGATGTGTGAGAGAGCAAAAGAGTCACTAACAGTGACGTCCCAGACAAGGCACCTGCCTCTCGATCAGGGGAAGGCCGTCAGATCTTTTGCCGTCACTTCTGGTCAACCCAGATGGTTCCAAAACTGAGGGGATGTTTGCCCGGGTCAAAGCTCTCTTGAGGATGAGGTTAAGCTCCGTGTGACGTGCGAAGCGGCCGGCAAGAAAGACCGTGGAGTCGAGGAGTTTGCCGCATCGGCACCTTAAACCATGCAGACGTCAGCTCCCACTCATTTTCTAGGTTAAAACTTACTTACAAACAATCATCTTCGCAACACAATGGGACGGCTTCGGTTAAATCTGTTTTCCCTAAAGTGAAATCAGCCCCCTCAATAACAGAATTTCAACTGATGGTAAAGCAATTTCCTGTAATAAAATGCCGTAAATTCCCTAGCTGAAAAACTTAATTTTAATATTTTGTGGGCGAGAGGGTTAGTGGTTCTAGTATATTATTTTACCAGAAAATCTTGAATATACTTAAAACGGCTCTATGCCTCACTATTGTAGAAACAGAACTGTTTCCAGACAGACTAGGCAGCGAAGTGGTAGAGTCGTTTAAGCTTAGAATAAAATGCTTTGCGGCATTTCTTCCCAGCTTTCAGCGTTCTTATTTCAAATCCCGCTAAGATCAACTTTGTCTTTCAATAAAATAAAGTACCAGTCCAGGGCGATAGACTAACAGAATTGTTAGTGTTGGGTGGACTGCATTGTGGTATTTGTTCCGGCTCTTTGCTTTCTGAGTTGAGATACTACGGTGGCCTACTTCGGTCGCCGACGTAACCCATCACTCGGCTTAACACCGCCACCAACTAGATTATGAATGCCTTTTGTAAAATCCTCTCTGTTGTATTTGGATCAGGTCTCCAGGTTTGAGAATGTCTTCCTTCCTGCTTCCTTTCCATTAGTTCCGGGGGGTCATTACCTCCTTGATTAAATGACGAAATAAATAAGTAAATAAATGAATAGATAATAGATAGAGAGGCAGACTAACAAACCAATAATCAGAGATAGACTGGTCATTAGACATAGACACGGCTAGATCAATAGACGGGTAGATCAGAGAAGCAGAGACCGATAGACAGCGAGACAGACAGAGAAGAAGAGATCGATAGACAGCGAGACAGACAGAGAAGAAGAGATCGATAGACAGAGAAGCAGAGGTCGACAGACAGAGAGACAGACAAAGAAGCAGAGATCGATAGACAGAGAAGCAGAGATCAATAGACAGAGAGGCAGACAAAGAAGCAGAGGTCGACAGACAGAGAGGCAGAGATCGATAGACAGAGAAGCAGAGATCAATAGACAGAGAAGCAGAGATCTATAGACAGAGAGGCAGACGTCGACAGACAGAGAGGCAGAGATCGATAGACAGAGAAGCAGAGATCAATAGACAGAGAAGCAGAGATCGACAGACAGAGAGGCAGACAAAGAAGCAGAGATCGATAGACAGAGAAGCAGAGATCGATAGACAGAGAAGCAGAGATCTATAGACAGAGAGGCAGACAAAGAAGCAGAGATCGATAGACAGAGAACCAGAGATCAATAGACAGAGAAGCAGAGATCTATAGACAGAGAGGCAGACAAAGAAGCAGAGATCGATAGACAGAGAAGCAGAGATCGACAGGCAAATAGATAAAAAGAGATATATACAGACGAACAGACAGACAGACAGACAGATCAAAACAAAAGCTGAATTGTTACTGCAGCCTTCACGCCCCAGTTACCATAGAAACTGTTTTCCAACCAATCATTTTATTTATTTATTTATGTTGTTGTTGGGGTAGGGTGAGGTGGGGTGGTAATGGTTATGGCAGTGATGGTGTGTTATAGTTGCGGTGGTAGTGGTAGTGAGCATTGGTCGAGGTGGTGGTGGTGGTGATGATGGTGGGGTAAGTGGTTGTTATGGTGATGGTGGGGTAGGTGGCTGTTGTGGTGTTGGTGGTAGTTGTGGTGATGGTGGTGGTGATTGTTGTGGTGATGGTGGTGGTGGTGGTTGTGGTGATGGTAGTGTTGGTGGTGGTTGTTGTGGTGATGGTAGTGTTGGTGGTTGTTGTGGTGATGGTGGTGGTGGTTGTTGTGGTGATGGTAGTGGTGGTGGTTGTGGTGATGGTAGTGTTGGTGGTGGTTGTGGTGATGGTGGTGGTGGTGGTGATGGTAGTGTTGGTGGTGGTTGTGGTGATGGTGGTGGTGGTGGTTGTTGTGGTGATGGTAGTGTTGGTGGTTGTTGTGGGGATGGTGGTGGTGGCCGCCGTCGTCGTAGTGGAGTGATGACGTTAGCGGTGGGTTGATGAGACAGGATGGCGATGGGTGCGGATATATAGACGGAAGTTGGGGTGGCTAAAGATGTCTTCAGCATTTGTTTATCAAACAGATGTCGAATGGTGGCGATAACTGGTGAGGGGGAGGGTAAGATAGTGGTGGCGATAACTGGTGAGGGGGAGGGTAAGATAGTGGTGGCGATAACTGGTGAGGGGGAGGGTAAGATAGTGGTGGCGATAACTGGTGAGGGGGGGGGGTAAGATAGTGGTGGCGATAACTGGTGAGGGGGGGGGTAAGATAGTGGTGGCGATAACTGGTGAGGGGGGGGTAAGATAGTGGTGGCGATAACTGGTGGGGGGGGGGGGATAAGATAGTGGTGGCGATAACTGGTGAGGGGGTGGGGTAGGTGTAGGAGAGTGGTGGAATGATGGAGTAGTGTGGTTGCGGAGTGGTGGAATGGTGGAATATTGGAGTGGTGGAGTGGTGGAGTGGTGGAGTGGTGGAGTGGTGTAGTGGTAACGGTTGCTGTGGGATTGGTAGTGGTTATACTGTGTTACAGTTCAAATCTCGCTAACCTTGCTTCAGACCTGAGCTGACATTCCACAGTAATTGACTATCTTTACGCTACAACCTACAAAATATATGTAATACTGTGGTGGTGGTGGTGGTGGGAGGTGGTGGTGGAAGAAGTTGTTGTTGCTGTTGTTGTTGGTGGTGGTGGTGGTGGAAGAAGTTGTTGTTGCTGTTGTTGTTGGTGGTGGTGGTGGAAGAAGTTGTTGCTGTTGTTGTTGGTGGTGGTGGAAGAAGTTGTTGTTGCTGTTGTTGTTGGTGGTGGTGGTGGAAGAAGTTGTTGTTGCTGTTGTTGTTGGTGGTGGTGGTGGAAGAAGTTGTTGTTGCTGTTGTTGTTGGTGGTGGTGGTGGAAGAAGTTGTTGTTGCTGTTGTTGTTGGTGGTGGTGGTGGAAGAAGTTGTTGTTGGTGGTGGTGGTGGTGGAAGGTGGGAGGAGTTGTCGCTATTGTTGTTGTGGTGGTGGTGAAGTTGTTATTGTTGTTGTTGGTGGTGTGTGGAAGAAGTTGTTGTTGCTGTTGTTGTTGGTGGTGGTGGTGGTGGTGGAAGAAGGAGTTGTTTTCATCTCAGCTCAGCTGTGATCGAGCAACACGTTTATATTATTACGTGAGTTGTCGATCAGACGACCAGGCATGAACCATATATCCAATAAAACCGGAATTAGACTTGGTGAGTCCCTAAATTATAGAAATCCTAGTCCCACACACATCCACACACACCCATTCTTTTTTTTTTTTAATCACCAGAAAATCTCAGAAATTGAAAACATTTTTTATGTCCGGGCGAATTGTTAGGTTCTAAACTGCAGTTTGTCTGGCACTGAATGTAACACAGAGATTCTCAAACTTTTGGGGCCACCGTCCTACCCCCTCCTCACGGCCATGTAATACCCTCAATGCCCCCCCCCCCCCCATACTATATTTCCAGAGAGACCTGCCAACGCGCAAATAGTAAATAGTTGTTTCTACTTTTGGCACAAGGCCAGCAATTCCCCTAGTGCATTACTGGTACTTTATTTTATCGACCCCCGTAATGATGAAAGGTAAAGTTAACCATGGCGGAATTTGAACTCAGAATGGAAAGGGCCGTAGCTCTATGCGTCGAAGCATGGCGTCCGACCCTCTACAGATACTGCTAACCCACCGCCATATAACTTGTAAATAATATATAATAAATAAAATCGTTAATTTATATATAAAAAATAATATAATATATACTATGTATAAATAGATATTATATATTTTATATTTTACTATATTTATATATATGTATCATTTGATATTTAATATACTATTATATCATCTCTATCGGCCCCCTTAGGCCCCAGCGTTCCTTGGACCATCTCAAAACCCCTCGGAGGTGGGGGTAGTGCCCATTTTGAGAAACTTCTGATATAGCAGATCTACTGTGTTGTCGTCTCAACCTGTTTAAATATGTTTTCAAACATACAAATATACTTCTTTATGTACTGAGCTAGATTTGATTTTACTAGAGTACACCTGGGAATCAGAGCTGGCGGGGGGGGGGGGGGGGGGGCAGATCAATTTCATGAAAAGTAGAGCAACATTTTCAAAAATTAGCGGAATGTGTTAAAAAGTAATTCAAAATGATTATGT
>OZ024747.1:7441795-7444295 GCA_964016885.1 Eledone cirrhosa
TTAAATCGATCTCAGTACGTTACTGGTAGTTTATTTTATCGACCCGGTAAGGATGAAAGGCAAAGTTAACCTCGGCGGGATTTGAAGTCAGACCATAAATGGCCGTAACTCTATGCTGCAAAGCATGGCGTCTGACTCTCTACCGATACTGGCAATCCACCGCCCTTTTCAAGATAATAATACTAATAACAAAGATAATTTCTAATAAAGACACGAGACTAGGTGAGAAGTACAATATAGATGAAATCAAGGTGAGTACACACCTGATAGTTATTTTAGAGACTCTTGACAAGATAAAAGTCAAAGTCGGATCGAACGAGGTTCGAACTTAAGACATTTTCTCAAACACTTTACCTTTGCTGCGATACCTCAGCAGCTATTTTAGACGAGCAATAACTTTCTCCTCTCTCGTGTTACCCGCCTATATCGGATTTTCTACCTGTGGAAGTTATTAAAATACCTTAATTTAATGAGATTTTTTTCCCTCCCTGTTTTCAATAAAAACGTTTATTTATTATAATGTTTGCCAAAATATTTGCAACTTAGCCCAGTTAACCTGGCTCTATGTATAAAAATCAAATCATATACAGCGATATGTTCCAAATTCTTACCTAGAATATTTCTCCTCGAAATACCAGCCAAGATATTCAGCAATCCATATAAGTAATCTATTCATTAACACCATAAAGAACTTTTGAATTTTGAGTCAAAGCCCAAAAGCGATCGGTCGACCTACTAGAAACACCAGTCAAATCTCCCTCGAATCACATTTTGCTATCTTAAACAAAGGAAAGGATATATTGCATAAGGTAGTTTCTTTTTTACACGCGCGCGCGCACACACACACTACACACACACGCACTCACTCACACACACACACAGACACACACACACACTACATACACATACACATACATACATCCATGCATATATATATTACCTTTGACCACAAGGTCTTGTCGGTCAGAACTGGTCTGAACTAAACAACAATAACAACAAAAAAAAAACAACACGAGATTAAGTATTTTTTTTATCTCTCTTCAAAGAAAAAATGTGGATGAATCAATCAAATTTATTCTTGACTAAAAAAACGGCTCCCAGCCTGTTCAAGATCATTTTATGGTTTGATAACGAACGGTGGAGGTCGTAAAGGAATTAAAACTGGCACAGTGCCAGAAAGAATACGGAAAAACCACGTGTGTATTTTGCTCATCTAAAACGAAGCACATACATAGTATTCTGACTTGAACTTTTACCAAAGAATATGGTTTGAAGTGGAAAAAACATTCGAGAATATTCAAATTTGGTAGAGGATTGCTACCAAGGCTTATGGCACGAAAAATAAAACATGTTAGCCTGTAGAGGTGTTTTCTGTTCGTTCGTACTTACATATATACGATGGTTGCAAACTCTGCCAAGAGTATTGCAATCGCTTGTCAGATATGGCTTTTCAAGCCTGATAGAGACTTGCACTCCTTCACACACTGACGACAACCATGGATCTCCCTGGCATGTACAGATACAAAGCATATGCACATGCACACATATAACTCAAAACACCCCCCCCCTCACACACACACACACAATAACATCCACACCTGCACTTACACAAATGTATGCAGACATGCAGAAATATCTGCCTAGTTGATGTTGTGTAAATTCCAACGAGATTTTGTGTCTATGTTAGTAACCGACTCTCTCTCTATTGGTAACCATTTATAAAATTATAAAACCAGAACATACATACATACATACATACATATATACATACATGCATACATACATGCATGCATACATACATGCATGCATACATACATGCATGCATGCATCATACATACATACATACATACATATATACATACATAATACATACATGCATACATACATACATGCATACATACATACATACGAGGATGGGCTGAAAAGTTCATAGGTTGACTATGAAGGAGTGATGCTAGAGCTGAGAAATATTGCATGAATTAATTTCAACTCTTCTTATTAATAACGGCATTGTTTCTTTCCAGGTAAACTGACACCTGACTGTTCAAAGAAGATTTCAAAAGTAACTAGTAGCGACTTCTCTTGAAAATGGACAAAATTTGACATCGTGGTGTTATCAAGTACCTGCAGGAAAAGGGTTTAGCTCCCAAGGACATTCACGATGACATGGCTGCTACATTAGGGGCTGACGTTCCAGTTTTATCAACAATGCTAAAGTGGCCAGCTGTATTTAAGAGTGGGAAGGAAGAGTCTTGAAGATGACCCAAGATCTGAATGTCCTGCAGCTGCCACCACCGAGTAAAACGTTGATCCTGTTCACTACATGGTGATGGATGACAGGTGATTGATTATATATCAAATAGCCAATGTTATTAGTATTTCCCGTGGGAATCTTGAGAACATTCTGCACAATGAACCTGGCATGACGAAGGTTTCTGCTCGGTGGGTGTCACGTCTTCTGACAATTGATCAAAATCACACCAGGCTGATCACAAAAGAT
>OZ024747.1:7449295-7454295 GCA_964016885.1 Eledone cirrhosa
TATATGCATATATATATATATGTATATCATATATATATATATATATATATGATATATTTATATCATATATATATATATATGAAAAGATTCAGGACTCCGACGGCTGAGCTGCGGCAGTTTCGACAGCTAGATATAGCTCGCGAAACGGCCGGAGCTCAGCCGTCAGTGTTCTGGTGGGTTATAGTCCACCTAGTATTTTACCACACCCTCTCTGATATATATATATATATTGCGCGGAAAACCGGGGTTCGATTCCCCGCAGGGGAGGCTATAATTTTACTCGCGCGGTGCCCCAGCATGGCCTCAGCCAGATGGCTGGAACAGGTAAAAGAGTGTGTATATATATATATATATATATATATATATATATATATATATATATATACATACATATGTATATATATATACGTACATACATACGTACATACATACATACGGGTTATATACCAACCCGCTTGGACCAAAGTATGACTGAACTTGGATTTGCGGCCAAAGTGCGCAACTCCCTAATTCATAGTCTACAAATGGCTGCGATAGCTGGCACCTTCAAAATTTGCAAAACATTCTTGCGATTCAAGGGATGACAATTTCTTTTCTTTTACAACCTTGCCACCAGGAAGGTGGCCGGTCAAAAAAAATATACTCGAAATTAAGAGAAAGAGATAACATACATACATACATATGTTGCCAGGAAGCTCCAGAGTGAGAGTAATATAGATAAGGAAAGTAGTCTATCTTGAACCAACAACCGCTATATTGGCTCCCACTTTGAAGGATGCGCTTTTGCAATCTAAGAACAGGAGAATACCCGATTCACATAAGAGATAGGGATGCAGGCAAAACACCTAGATTTGATAACAAGTGCAGACTCAGCAGAACTAACATTGAGGATATCACCCATGTCATCAGCAGCTGTCCAAAGATGTCATCGCGGTACTATCTACCTATGAGGCATGATGTAGTGGCCAAAACACTGTACAATGCAGTTCGTAAAAAAGATAGCCCCGATAATAAACACATTAAAAGCTACAGTAATGTGGAAGACATCCATGTACATAATATGAAAGAGTACTGGTGGAATGTTCCAGTAAAAACCCCAATAAAATGCAGGCATAACAGACCAGATATTATGATATGGGACAGGGAGAAGAAAGCATGCACAGTAGTGGAAGTTAGCTGCCCAGAAGATACCAATATAATATCAAAGATTAGGGAAAAGGAGAATATTTATGCAGAACTGATGAGAAATCTGCAGATACTCCACCCTGTTTTCACCTTCAGATTTATGCCTGTGATTATTGGGGAACTGGGGTATGTTAGTAACTGCCTCAATACAAATCTTGAGAAGCTAGGCTTCACAGGAACAGAAAGAACACAACTAGTTAGGAAATTACAAGTACAATCCATTAATGGAACAGTAAAAATATGTAAAACATTCCAAAAATGTTGCATCTAATAACTGCATATACACATGTACAGATGCAAAGCATATACATATGCACATATACAACTCAAAACATCCACATCCACACATACAATAACATCCATATCTGCACATGCATGCATACATAATCTACCTAGTTGATGTTGTGTAAATTCCATTGGGAAAACTTTGTGAAATTATAAAACCAGAAAAACATACATACATACATACTGGTAAAATAAAGATCGAGGATGTAAGCCACATTGTTGCCAGCTGCGAAAGAATGTCATCTCGCTACTACCTCCCATGAGACACGATGGGATAGCTAGAACCATCTGGAACGCACTTCGGAAAACGAAATTAACAACAAACGAGGAAGAATATATTGAGACAGATGGCACTAAGGAATACTGGTGGAACTTGAAAATAAAAACTGCCACCAAATTAAAGCACAACCGGCCTAATATTGTTGTTTGGGGCCACACATTGAAAACGTGTTCTGTTGTGGAGATCAGCTGCCCACTTGATATAAACGTTGTCAGAAAAATACAGAAGGAGGACATCTACGGACCATTGATGAGGAGTTTACAAATCCAGTATCCAAGATACACCTTTAGCTTCATACCCATCATTATTGGAGCTACAGGTTATATACCAACCCGCTTGGACCAAAGTATGACTGAACTTGGATTTGCGGACAAATAGCGCAGCTCCCTAATACATAGTCTACAAATGGCTGCGATAGCTGGCACCTTCAAAATTTGCAAAACATTCTTGCGATTCAAGGAATGACAATTTCTTTTCTTTTACAACCTTGCCACTAGGAAGGTGGCCGGTCAAAAAAATATACTCGAAATTAAGAGAAAGAGATAACATACATACACACATACACTCATAAACACAATGCTGGTAAGCAGGATATGGTGAGCAGTGAAACAGGTTATGGCAAAAGCTATAAAACTTGCATGAAATTTGTTATAAGATGTCAAAATGACAGAATAATGTAATATTATATATATGTGTTTATATGTGTGTGTGTGTGTGTTTATGTGTGTGTGTGAGTGTGAGTGTGTGTATAAATATACATATTTGCATATATATTTATGTATATATTTATGTATATATATATATATGTGTATATATATAGAGAGAGAGAGATTTATATATATATGTATATATATATACATATCTATATATAAAGAGATATTTATATATATACATAGCTATATATATATATTTATATATATATATGTGTGTGCGTGCGCGCCTTTATGTGTGTATGCCTGTTTGAGTGTATGTGTGTGTGTAGGTACTGCGTAAAACATATTGGTGACGTATGTGTGTAACATACTCAATTGAAATCAATACATACTTATAGAGGTACACTGGCACCAGAGACACACAGACATACACACTTACACAGACATACACACGTACACACAGACATACACACTTACACACAGACATACACACTTACATACTTACAAATGTGTTTGTCGGGTGTATAGACCAGTTTTATGCTGAGTAGAGAAACAGGATGTAGGTGAACGAGTTATGCGTGTGTGTGTGTGTGTACATTTGTTTATACACACACACACCTTTGAATATATATATATATATATATATATATATATATATATATATATATATATATATATATATATCATCATCATCATCATCATCAGCATCGTTTAACGTCCATATTCCACGCTTACATGGGTTTGGACGGGAGTTTTCCCAGTTGAGGCAAGATTGGCTATCTTGCTCACATGGGACTATCTGGCGGATTTTTTACGACTGATGCCCTTCCTAACACCAACCACGTTTACAGTGTGGACTGGGAGGTTTTTACCGTGTTACCTACACAGCCACATTACAGTGTGGACTGTGTTTTTTTTTTTTTGCCGTGACACCTACACGACCTCGTTTGTTTCGGACTGGATGTTGTGGTACCAACATAACTTCACATTTAAGGGGGTGGTGTGGATGGGGTGGGGGTAGTGGGAAGGGGGTGTATTTTGTTAGAGGTGCCTACTGACTGTAGGTTTTGCTTTGTACTTAAGCAAGGCGGGTCTTCCGTATAACTGTGTAGCGCCAAAGATCTCGGTCCAGTGATATTGTCTTGGAGAGGTGTAAGTGTGTGAGGTCAGAATTTATCAAGTCGTCCCAGGTTTTTCTGGGTCTGCCTACTCCGTGGCTACCGTCTATTTTTATCACCCTGCACTTTTTTATACAGCTGTCGTCGTTCATGCGCATCACGTGACCGTACCAACGTAGTCTTCTCTCGAGTAAACAACATCTGATCCCTCTTATTCCTAATTTCTCCCTTAGTTCGTTTATGCTTTGCCGTTCACGTATATTACTATTACACATCCAGCGGAGCATGCAAGCTTCGTTTCTCTCCAGTCTGCGTATATCCTCTGCACATAATGCCCAGGTCTCACTGCCATGTAACATTGCTGTTCGTATGCAGGCATCATACAGCCTGCCTTTCATTTTTAGAGAGAACCCTTTAGCGGCCAATAGTGGTATAAGCTCTCTGAACCTTTTCCATCAGTTCTGACTCTAGCTACTGTACTTTCAGAGCACCCTCCCCCACTGGTGATTTTGTCACCCAGGTAACGGAAGGTGTCCACTATTTCTATAGAACTATCCGTGCAATGGAATGAGCTAGTATTCTGTGGGCACTTGCTGCTACTTATTGCACCAGAGCACCGGCCACATATAAAATCTATATTCTTAGTTAGCTTACCTGTGATCCCACACCTTTTATGCGCCCATACTTTGCATTTGGGACATAAAATGGAGTTTCTACCTACTCCTTTCCTACACACTAAGCATGGCCATTTCCCAGATGGGACCGGTGCCCTATTTTCCTTCCTACAAACTAGAACTTTAGTCTTAGACAAGTTAACTTTAAGGCCTTTTGATTCTAGGCTATGCTTCCATGTTTGGAATTTCTTCTCTAGTTCAGCCATTGATTCAGCTATGAGCGTTAGATCATCTGCATATAGGAGTTCCCATGGGCAGCCGGTCTTGAACTCCTCTGTTATAGCCTGAAGGGCAATAATAAATAGTAGGGGGCTAAGAACGGAGCCCTGATGAACACCAACTTTTACGCTAAACTCTTCACTATATTCGTTGTTAATTCTAACCTTGCTGACTGTTTCTTTATACATGGCTTGTATAGCTCTCACAAGCCATTCATCAACACCTAGTTTTCTAAGATCCCACCAGATAATGGAGCGGGGGACTCTGTCAAAGGCTTTCTCCAAGTCAACAAAAGCTAAGTATAGGGGTTTACTTTTAGCAAGGTACTTGTCCTGTAGTTGTCGTACAATGAAAAGAGCGTCTGTGGTACTTTTACCTGACACAAACCCGAACTGCATTTCATCTAGATCAATTCGTTCTCTGATTAGTTGCGCTATTACTTTTTCTGTGACCTTCATGACCTGGTCGATTAAATTAATGCCTCTATAGTTACCCCTATCTAGGGCATCTCCTTTACCCTTATAGCAGTTAATGATGATGCTGCTACGCCAGTCCTTCGGAACGGTTCCATTCTGTATGACTTGGT